>CH002018.1:48211-66577 GCA_000149265.1 Ciona savignyi
GCATATATCTTTTATAGGTAAAGTGGTAGATTACCGGTAAATTAGAAAGGGTCATGTATATGTCTTTGCGACCACTATTTGTAAAACTGTAAATGGAAAAATTCTGACATTTATAAATGTTCAACTTGAATGAATTTTTAATTTACAAATTGGACGTAAAAAGACCAATTACTATTTAATATAGAATTGGGGAATTGGCGACTGTATATACCTGTACATACCTACAACAGCCTAACACCTATAAAAGTTTGACCTTGATTGGATATTTCTCTCTTTTCTGTTTTCGTGTGTTTTTTGAAAGATTTCCCGAAAAATGGACATTGCGCGAGTGGCGTTGCATTTGTATCGGTAACCAGACATCGATATTTTACTAAGGAATTGTAAGCTACGAAATGTTATGTTACCATTTTTACCAAGCTTAGTTTTGGAGTTCTGATAAGCTCGTCACCAAGACCTTGTTTGTGTATAATTTTAATATGTATCGCGCGCGATAACCATTCGCACACCAAGCCACTGTATTTTTCACCGATCCAAGTTCCGAATTACACACGGGGTGTTTTATTTTGTCGAAAAGAGAAATCAATGATTAAGTTGCTCTGAAGCTCGATGTTGTCAACACAGGGTTGACACGCAGGACAAAGGTTTGTCCAAGTTGAGTTTTACACTTTGGAAATGAACTTGTATTCAGTTGATTAATGGGTTCAACTGAAATTGTCATATCGGCTTTATCGTCCGGCCCGGTGGTCTAGCGGTTAAGTGCGTCGACTTTTAATCGAAAGGTTGCAGGTGCGCAACTGGTCGCTAGCTAGTCGGTTGTGTCCTTGGGCAAGGCACTTTACGGACATTGCCTGAACCCAGCGGATTAATGGGTTCTACCAAATTGAAGGAACGTGTCTATCATATACAACACACTGCAATAGCTCCGGTAACCCGACGATGGGCGCGAGGTGATCTGACGATTGCCCGTGTGATAACCCTCTAGGTTTTCCCATTCACGGGGATAAACATGAATATCCTATCCTATATCGCATATACAACACACGGCTAAAGCTGAGGTAAACAAGATTCGAGGACTGAATGTGGCACTCCCGCAGTTTTTAAGTCTGTAGCGATTGATACTTATGAATAAATTAGAATAAGATTAATATTCAAAGTTATCCCGGTGAATGAGAAAATGTAAGGTACGTTATCACACAAGCAACCGTCACACTGGTATTGTACCACTAGATGTCGGTATTGCGACCAGGATGTTTTTTTATCGGGCTGGGTTTCAAATCCGTGATGTGTTTGTCAATACCGTTTTTTTATTTTGAAGTCTGTTTATGTGTCGGTCGCTATAGCCTTCGTAAATGCTTTGTTTGCAGCAAATGATTATCTGCAATGTAGCGACATTTCTCACAGAAACTTAGCAAATAGAATTTTCTCACAGATTGTCTCAACGAACAATATCCTTAATGGTTCCTTCCCGGGTAATATGCACTATAGAATATAAATTCTCATGTGAGATCGCTAAAAAATTCTCATGCCAACTGACAGAGCTTTTCCAAATCGATTGAAAGCAACTAATTATATCCTGTTCCCACAAATATATTAAGGTTAAACAATGCAGCGAAGCAGCTTGCGTATGTCGATAAACAATGACAGCTGTGGTATAAGTACAACTCAGCTATTACGAAGGGTATTCACTTTGCAAAAGTACCAAAAATAAGGTAAGTTTAGTGTTTGTTTTGTCCTTGCACTTAGCTGGTGTGATCTAATTATTGTCCGTGTTATATATCTTCCTCGTTTTCCATTCAAGGGCATAATACAGTTTGAATTTGCAGATGAACAAGTTGATTCTCGTGGCTATTTTGATTGGTTTGTTGATGATAACGACCGAAAGTGTGGATGCTTGGAGTCGCCGCCGAATACGCCGTCGCCGTTGGAGATGGAGTGAGTACCATATCTAATCATTGTATTCGAAGTTCTCTTACAATGGGAAGTTAACCGTTTACCTGTTTATTTCTTGAAACTATATCTAGTTATATCTAAATGAATTTTATATTAAGCAAATGATGTTTCGTTGTCTTTTGCTGTGTGTTAGAACAACTTTGGTGAAATATGACAAAAAAGATTATTCATTTGCAGACCAAAGACCACAACAAGGTTAGTGATGTTTAAATTATTTACATTTTTATACGTAAGGATACGATAGGTATAGGATATGCATGCTTATCCCCGTGAATAGGAAAACCAAGGGGGTTATCATACGGGCAATCGTCAGATCACCTCGCGCCCACCGTCGGGTTACCGGAGCTTTTGCAATGTATGTTGCGTATGATTCACACATTTCTTCAATAGAACCCATTAAGCCAATGCGATCAGGTAATGCTCGTAAAGTGGCTTGCCCAAGGACACAACACTCCAGCTATAGCGACCACTTTCGAACCTACAACCCTTCGGCTGAAAGGCGAAGTATCATGCGATTATCAGTTGAAATCATACAGTTAAAAATACAATTATCAATTTCTGATTTTAGAATCCGATATTCTTTGCTGGGATCAAGATAGCTCCACTGGCAAAGGTAAACTTAGAAAACCCAACTTTTAAGTTAGTAGTAGAGAACTAATTAGTGGTATTATACGTCGGGTGTCCCCGATTTTATAGTATCGAAATCAGACATGCTTTGTCCATTTCTTCGCCCATTCTAAAGCAAAAACTACCACGTAAAACATTTTTTTTGCTGAAATATGACATGTTTTCATTCAATTGCAGACCAAGGCCACATTAAGATTTATAGTGATGTTTGAATTATTTACATTTTTATACGGTAAAAATACAATTATCATTTTCTGATTTTAGAATCCGATATTCTTTGCTGGGATCAAGATAGCTCCACTCTCCAAGGTAAACAAAGAAAACGCAACTTTTAAGTTAGTAGTATAGAACTAATTAGTGGTATTTTACGTCGGCTTTTCCAGATTGTATTGTATCCAAATCAGAGATGCTTTATCCATTGCTTCGCCCATTCTAAAGCAAAAATTATCGTATTTAAGATTTTTTGTTTAACTAAGATGTTTATTTTTCAGATGGTAAAGCGATGTTGAATCAACAGTAATCAACGAACATCTTTTGCGAAGGTTTGTAAATTATTGTCCGCGCAGTTTTCTACAAAAAAATTTCGTCGCAATAAAATCGTGTTTCTTCTTATAGCTCACCATCCTAAATGGCAGAGTAAAAACTTGTGAGCAAACTCTGGTTATTAACTTGTATTTTAATAATAAATAAAGACTATGGGAGCAATGTGGCAAACATTTTGTTTTAATTTAACAAAGTATGTGGACTAGGAATTGCTATTCGGTTTTGCACGTTGCTCCAACTCCACCCAGACAACATATAGGCCATGTACAGCTGTCCGACTGCCCACTATACCCACCTTTTCGTGATTCAAATACACACCATCTCTATATATGTTTTGTAATAGAATGGATAAAAAATTATTTGTTTACAGGCAAGGAACAGATAAAGAAAATTGAAAATCTTCCTTGAAATCGTGTTCGCAATAAAATCAAAAATTACAATTTTGTGTCAAAATGTTGAATGGTCTTAATGATTTAAATCAGGCGTAAACTACAATACAAGCCTTCGTATTAAATTAACCTATTTAGGGCTAATAGTTTAAATAATATTTTATAGAACATAAAGCTAGTTTTATTTTTGGTTTTAAATAGGGCTACAACGATATGTCGATGGTCGCGATATCACTCAGATACGATACTAATAAATGTTTGTCGACATTATTGGATTACAAATGCATTATTTTAACAAGGAAACTTTGTAACGCTTATCTTGGGGGAAAACTAAAAGGAGGGAAAGCGGGAAGGCGGGAAGGCGGAAGGTAGGGCAACTGCACACTAAAATGAATATTACGGCATTAGAGTTTAGGGATATTTCTGGAGATTTAGTGTTAAGGAAAAAGGTAAATTAATTTCCATGGTTTAGTAAGCAGTTTCCCTTCTTTCTGCTTCCCGCTTTCCCTTCTTTTAGTAATGCCCCTTAATGTTGTGTTTAGTGTTAAAAAACAATGTTCATGCAATCACAAACCCATTGCACACACACATAACAACACTCGTTAGTGTGCTGGTGTAATTATCGCAATAAAGCGTAGTACTCCGCAGCAAGCGTAGTCTACGCTGATTATTATGGGTCCCAATTGAAAAATTGGGACACATATTGTTATGGGTCCCAATTGAAAAATTGGGACACATATTGTTTTTGTCCGTTTTTTTTTTTTCTTTTTTTTTTTTTTTTCTTCGTCAAAGGTTTGACAGGCATGGCATGGCGCCCCGACATCTACCAGAAGGAATAATGGAATCGTAATGAAACTTAGCCATTTGTTAGACAACATGGTCTAGATATGCAGAAACCAAAATTTTGGGTGATAAATCAAGGGGAATTCCCCTGGGTGGTTAAAAACCAAAACGGTATTTTTTATAAAAAAAAATAGCTTTTTGTGGCATAGCGCTTAAACAGCTGCTCCAATTTGAATAAGATTTGGTAGAATGTAAGTACATTAGACACTGATTTAACACTTGGAAAAAATAAAAAATTTACCTAGGGAAATACCCTAAAAATAAGATTTTGTTCTCAAATCATGATTGTGACAGGCATGGCATGGCGCCCGACATCTACCCAGATAGGAATAATGGAATCGTAATAAAATTAAGACATTTGTTAGACAACATGGTCTAGATATGCAGAAACCAAAATTTTGTGGTGATAAATCAAGGGGAATTCCCCTGGGAGGTTAAAAAGCAAAACGGGTATTTTTTATAAAAAAATAGCTTTTTGTGGCATAGCGCTTAAACAGCTGCTCCAATTTGAATAAGATTTGGTAGAATGTAAGTACATTAGACACTGATTTAACACTTGGAAAAAATAAAAAATTTACCTAGGGAAATACCCTAAAAATAAGATTTTGTTCTCAAATCATGATTGTGACAGGCATGGCATGGCGCCCCGACATCTACCTAGAAGGAATAATGGAATCGTAATAAAATTAAGCCATTTGTTAGACAACATGGTCTAGATATGCAGAAACCAAAATGTTGGGTGATAAATCAAGGGGAATTCCCCTGGGAGGTTAAAAAGCAAAACGGTATTTTTTATAAAAAATTAGCTTTTTGTGGCATAGCGCTTAAACAGCTGCTCCAATTTGAATAAGATTTGGTAGAATGTAAATGCATTAGACACTGATTTAACACTTATAAAAAAATAAAAAATTTACCTAGGGAAATACCCTAAAAATAAGATTTTGTTCTCAAATTCCATGATTGTGACAGGCCATGGCATGTCGCCCCGACATCTACCAAAAAGGAATAACGAAATCGTAATGAAACTTAGCCATTTGTTAGACAACATGGTCTAGATATGCAGAAACCAAAATGTTGAATGATAAATCAAGGGGAATTCCTCCTGGGAAGTTAAAAACCAAAACGGTATTTTTTATTAAAGAAAACATTTACTTAGGGTAATTACGTTAAAAACGACGATATGTTCCTGAATTACGTTTGTGACTGGCATGCCATATCGCACTGACAAATAAGACAAGCAGTCGACAAATCAGATTAAAACTTTAAGAATTGTTACATAACATGACCCACATATCTAAAAACAGAAACTTATCTACTAAACCTAGGGGAATTCCCTGACACATGAAAAACTAAATCGGGCTGTTTTGGCAATTTAGCTTCATTTCACTTCAGCGCTTGAAAAGAAGGTTTAATTTAAAATATTTGTGGTAAAAATGTGCGTAAATTTAAGACGTTTATACTTTTTTAACTACACATGGAAAAGAAGTTTGGCTTGATAACTCTGGGACCCATGCGTTTATGCTTGCAGAAACAAACTACATATACTCAGTGTATGAAATACAAATTGTGGTTAGGGACCCTGTAGCATGAGTATATGGCCTACAACATGTGTTTTACAAATAGTGGTGGTTAAACACGTGGTTGACACTCTCTAGTTTTTGTCCGTTTTTTTTTTTCTTTTTTTTTTTTCTTTTTTTTTTTCGTCAAAGGTTTGACAGGCATGGCATGGCGCCCCGACATCTACCAGAAGGAATAATGGAATCGTTATGAAACTTAGCTATTTGTTGGACAACATGGTCTAGATATGCAGAAACCAAAATTTTGGGTGATAAATTAAGGGGAATTCCCCTGGGAAGTTAAAAACCAAAACGGTATTTTTTATGAAAAATTTAGCTTTTTGTGGCATAGCGCTTAAACGGCTGCTCCAATTTGAATAAGATTTGGTGGAACGTAAGAGCATTAGACACTGATTTAACACTTGGAAGAAATAAAAAATTTACCTAGGAAAATACCCTAAAAAATAAGATTTTGTTCTCAAATCATGATTGTGACAGGCATGGCATGGCGCCCCGACATCTACCAAAAGGAATAATGGAATCGTAATAAAACTTAGCCATTTGTTAGACAACATGGTCTAGATATGCAGAAACCAAAATTTTGGGTGATAAATCAAGGGGAATTTCCCTGGGGGGTTAAAAACCAAAACGGTATTTTTTATAAAAAATAATAGCTTTTTGTGGCATAGCGCTTAAACAGCTGCTCCAATTTGAATAAGATTTGGTAGAATGTAAGTGCATTAGACACTGATTTAACACTTGGAAAAAATAAACAATTTACTTAGGGAAATACCCTAAAAATAAGATTTTGTTCTCAAATCATGATTGTGAGAGGCATGGCATGGCGCCCCGACATCTACCAGAAGGAATAATGGAATCGTAATAAAATTAAGCCATTTGTTTGACAACATGGTCTAGATATGCAGAAACCAAAATTTTGGGTGATAAATCAAGGGGAATTCCCCTGGGAGGTTAAAAACGAAAACGGTATTTTTTATTTAAAAAATTAGATTTTTGTGGCATAGCGCTTAAACAGCTGCTCCAATTTGAATAAGATTTGGTAGAATGTAAGTGCATTAGTCACTGATTTAACACTTAGAAGAAATAAAAAAAAGTACTTAGGGAAATACCCAAAAAATAAGATTTTGTTCTCAAATCATGATTGTGACAAGCATGCCATGTCGCCCCGACATCAGCCAAAAGGAATAATGGAATCGTAATGAAAATATGACATTTGTAAGAGAACATGGTTTAGATACGAAGAAACCAAAATTTTGGGTAATGAATCCAGGGGAATTCCCCTGAGACGTTAAAATCCAAAAGGTTTTTTTTCCAATAAATTAGCTTTTTGGGGCATATAGCGCTGGAACGGCTGCTCTAATTTTGATCAGATTTGGCGAAGTGTTGGACTATTAGACACTTTGTGCCAATTAAAGAAAAGAAAACATTTACTTAGGGTAATTACGTTAAAATCGACGATATGTTCCTGAATTACGTTTGTGACTGGCATGCCATATCGCACTGACAAATAAGACAAGCTGGAGTCGACAAATCAGATTAAAACTTTAAGAATTGTTACATAACATGACCCACATATGTAAAAACAGAAACTTATCTACTAAACCTAGGGGAATTCCCTGACACATAAAAAACTAAATCGGGCTGTTTTGGCAATTTAGCTTCATTTCACTTCAGCGCTTGAAAAGAAGGTTTAATTTAAAATATTTGTGGTGAAAATGTTCGTATTCTTTTTTAACTACACATGGAAAAGAAGTTTGGCTTGATAACTCTGGGACCCATGCGTTTATGCTTGCAGAAACAAACTACATATACTCAGTGTATGAAATACAAATTGTGGTTAGGGGCCCTGTAGCATGAGTATATGGCCTACAACATGTGGTTTACAAATAGTGGTGGTTAAACACGTGGTTGACACTCTCTAGTTTGTAGTACATTTGTTTTACGGTTTAAATGTAGTTTGACTGTTCTTATATTGTAATTATATTGCGTTTCCTTTTGTTTTACCTGTGGCGCTTCAAAACAGTCAAATAAACCTTAATAAATAAGGAATATGACAAAGAAATCGTGAGTATCATTTTTGTTAGTGCTGTTTAGAATCAGTTGGTATTTTTTGACAATTTCTATGTAAAACATAATAACTTATGTTAAGCGTTGTTTTTAAAATATACTACCCTTAAATTGATGTTAAAAATGGAATATAAAAAACTACTACTAGTTTGGATTCTCCTAGTTAACTAAAATTACAATTTACTTATTAATCAGTAGTCCATCCCTCTACATATGCATTACAATATCTATCTTTGTATTTAGACTAATTTCTTCATCATAACACCAGCAAAAGACATTAACCATTGTTGCAAACTAACCCAAGCTGGATAAAATTGTAGGAACACCTATCTTCTAACATGATTGATTAGCTTACACTTTTATTTACATGGATACATAGCCGCATTGGAGATTATTTACATAATTTGTGTTGTATCCACAATTGTTTTATAGAAGCAATTCAAGCTGTGATGCATTCGGACATTGCATAGTCCGATGCGCCATGTAGCTCAATTTTGTCAATTGTCATCGCCAGTAGATCACGTGGACAAAGACAATTGTGTGTGACGTCATGGAGCTCCGATTGGTTGAGTACGCGCGGCCAAATTATTGGAGCCGTCATCTGTCCACTGTGGTAAAAAAAGATATACCATTAACCACTGATTAGTTAGGTGAGATAGTGCGTCGCCTTTTAGCCACAGGGTTGCAGACTTGAAACTGGTCGCCAGCTAGTCGGATGTGTTCCTGTGCAGGGCACCTAACGGAAATTACTTAAGCCCAATGGATTAACCAAATGGACGAATCTTAATCATAAACAACACTACGAATTCTCCGGTAACCCGACGGTCGGCGGGTGCTAAATTTACAATTCCCCGTGTGTTAACGCCGCTTGCGTTTACGGAGTTAAACATAAATATCCTAACCTATCAAATATATAGGTCATCGTGTCAATATGCATTATATTACATTGACTTTATGTTTTATTCTTGTTCAGACTTCTTTATAATTTTATAATTAATGTTCATAAGTTGCTAAACTCGGATGTTATATGACGATACAGATCATTTAATTTATGTTTAGAAATCAAGGTAAAAATGCCAGATTATTATGCTTAAAAAAAAAAAACTGTCACTAATAATGCTCGATCATACATTTATACGAATAGTATTGCCTGATTTTTTTAACTGATTACATATTGTTTTGGTAATTTAGTGAGGTTACTCTTACCTGAATGATTGAGAAGCATCCAAAGTACCTGCATTCACTCGGTCCTGTTCTTGGCCGAATATCAATGATCCTCCACCTCGCAATTCCCCACTTCTGTACTGGAAACTTCCTACGCTGGTACCATTGATGTACATTTCAACTTGTGATGTGTGTATGGAAAACCAAACGCACATATGAGTCTGTGGTGTAGAAAATAAAGGTGTTGTGTCTGTGTGTGGTATGTATAGATCTTCAATTTGACCTCAGTTAAACTTAATTATTTTGTCTTTATGAGGATAAAGATAGGATATTCATCTTTATCCCCGTGAATGGGAAAACCAAGGGGGTTAACACACGGGCAATCGTCATATCACCTTGCGCCCATCGTCGGGTTACCAGATCTATTGCAGTGTGTTGTATATGAAAGACACGTTCTCTCAATTTCAAAGAACCCATTATTTTGCTGCTTTCAGGAAATGTCCGTAAAGTGCTTTTGCCAAGGACACAACCGACAAGCTAGCGATTGAATGGCGACGTATACTTAACCGCCAGACTAACCGGCCGGACTTTAGATTATGCCTGAATTGCAATACGATAAAAAGACTTTAATCGAAATAAAACGGTAATTATAAAGTAATTGGAAATATAGTATAATGTAATTTGAAATAGAATTACTAATAATGAGACAATGAATTAAAGTCTTACCCATTTGTTGATCATGACCGGAGTGTAAAAGTGTTGTATTAACACATGAGCCAAATGTAGGGTGATTTGTCTTGGTGATACCAGCATTATCAACATTTCATTATTCCGTTCATTGCTCGAGGCGTAGCTTAACAAACAAGCTTCGCTGAAGCTAGAGGTTTGAAACCACATACAAACAGTGGCAGCCGACAGCCGAGGGACATATGAACGATATCGAACGTAATCTGTCACTTGATTCCCACTAGGGAAGTTGTAAACCATGCTTGGACAACCTTACACAGAAATGAGTGGGTTATGAGGGAGGGTTAATGTTTATTGTCGTGGGTGGGAAATTTTTAAAAGGAAATTATTTTAAGAAGTGAAACATGACAGCATATACAATAGTAACGACTTTTACCGTATTTAAGTCGTTGAATTTCCCTTTCTTGCCTTTCCAATTCTGCATTGCAGTTGCACACATTATCTGCGTCCGAATGATAATTAATACTTTGTTAATACAATTCTCACTAAAGGATAGAATATTCATGTTTATTCCAGTGGGAAAACGAAAGAAGCGTTAACAAACTGGCAATCGCAATATCACCCTGCGCCCACCGTCGCGCTACCCAAGCTATTGCAGTGCGTTGTGTATTATAGAGGCCGTCCTCTAATTTGGTGAAACCCAATAATCAATTGGGTTCGGACGATGTCCGTTTAGTGTCTTGCCAAAAAAACACAACTGAAAAGCAAGCGACCAGTTTTGAATTTCCAAACCTTTGGTTGAAAATCTACACACAAACCCACCAGGCGAATTGGTCGGATTGTGCAAAAACTGAAAATACCTGCTGCTAGCCCGGTCGCTCCTCTGCTGCCCTTTTCACCTTTTGGTCCCGCCTTTCCTCTTCTTCTCGACGAGGAACTTCCGGTAAATTGGGAAAATACTTCTGCCAAAATACAAAACATTCGATTAAGTCTTAGTTAAGTTAGGCGAGTATAGAAAAAATGTAATTCCTTCACCTTCTCGTCATTGCCACATATTATATTTATTATACCAATTTTGGATTTTACACAGTAACCAAATTCCAGTCTTATGTATTTTGCATTTACCGCCGATGTCTCCAGTCAGCGAAGAAAAGCCTGAAACGGGAGCGCAAATCTGGACCTGGTTTTGGTTGGATTGGCACGCACCGCTGCTCGTCGATTTCTTGTAAAGTAAAACGTGAAGTAAACAGATACATACTAATCTTTCCCACAACATGTTAATACACATGGAAAACTGTTCCCATATAAAACCTTTAACGAAACAGAGAAAATTATACAAATTTTATTAATCTATGTTTTGTTCATAAAGTACATAAGCGCTCCATTGAATACAAATTACATACAGAACTTGAGTAACAAATGTTATTTGGTATCTATATATCTTGCGCAGTATATCTATCTCGCTTTTAATGTTAAATGATGGACTGCTACTGGGCCAACTACACTGGAGTACAACAATAACAGTTTTATTAATTTGTTTCTAACCAAAAAGTTATATAGGCCTAATGTGTGCCTAATGTAAATCACTGAGTGCTAAATCGTGTTGGCAAAGCTGCAGTGACAAAGGTCTTTAAAAATCCTTAGTCTCAATTTAACCATTAACCAATCACCTTTTACATTTTGTCCGCTATGTCAGATAAATCTGCTTCTTTGAAAAAAAAGAAGTAGTCTAACTGCACTCAAAATGGTAGAGACGGTTAGGTATAAAATTGTGTTTTAGTTATGAGTTTTTGCATAGGGTATGAAAGATACTGTAAAGACGAAAAGCCTTCTGTGTTGTTTTGTAAGTGGGTCAAAAGATATCTGCGACTGTTCAACCCAAAACATTATAAAAATCATGCAGTTACCCTTCTCTTTTAATTTATATTTTTGTTTACCGGGCTAATGCCGTTTTTGCATTATATTCAGTCTATGTATCGGCTGCGTTACCGATTTGGCCACACGACCGTAAACCTTTTCCACTTGTTAACACTTCCATGAAAAATTAAGTCACACGCACTTTCAATGCTGCAAAACAAAAACAGAACACAAATAACAAAAACTAGGACAGAACTCTTCCAGATCTACGGTGGCCCATAAGGGCAATCCTGAAACTTTATTTCAGTCTACAAATCCATTTTATAATTGAAAAATGTTTTCAAATCGACTAAAATATTTTCAAATCGACAAAACTCTTTTGGTGATCCGAAAATCTTTTTTGTAGCCAATCGACATAACTCTTTTGGAAATCAGCAAAACGTTTTCGCCGATCGGCAAACACTTTTGCCCGATCGGCAAATCTTATTTTGCAGCTAATCGGCAAAACTTTTTTCAATCGACAAACTTTTTCGGGAACCGCAACTCTTTTATTCACTGTCGACAAATGTATTTTCGAGCCGGCAGAGTAATTTTGATTAGGATCAAGCAACTGCCGTTAAATGTCAAAGGACACAGCCGACTTGTTGCTTACAGCGGCTGCTTTCTTTCGGCCACCTTTCGGCTAATGGTCCTGCGCGCCATCGCTAAGCCAACCGTCCGGACGACTTGGTTTAGCCTTATAATGCCGGGCATTTGTATTTCGATTTATTTAACAATATTATTATTATATAAGGATAGGATAGGATATTTATATTTTATCACCGTGAATGGGAAAACGCAAGGTTGCGTTATCATACGGGTAATCGTCAGATCACCTTACGCCCACCGTCGGGTTACCGACGACTATTGCAGTGTGTTGTATAATTGAGACATTTCTTTTTTTAGAACCCATGAATCCGCTGAGTACAGGCAATGTCCGTTAAGTGCCTTGCCCAAGGACACAACCGACTAGCTAGCGACCGCAGTTTCATACCTACCTTAAGCGGATGAAAGGCTAAACCACCAGACTAACCGGTAGGACAACTGTGATTGATGTTTGTCACTGCGATTGACGCGAATAACAGTAATTAAAGTGTACGACTATGATTGCCGTGTATGACTGTGATGAATAAAATTAACCGACTCTATCACTGTATATCAACAAAATGCTTATTACCCTCTTACATATTAATAAATGCAACGACGTGAATTCTAATTAAATGTCCAAACGAATACTAACAGTGTGTTTCTTACTGCCGACTGTCTCATGTCGGCAAGGTAAAAGTACTTTTATTCGCATTAACTACGCAACACCACAGCGGTATAAAAACGATGCGATAAAATTCGCCAGCACTTCAAGTGCGGTAACTTCCGGGCTCCTAAAGCCCTTAGAGGGCTTATCATATTATATATAGGTTATCATATAAATTACGAATACTAACAGTGTGTTTCTTACAGCCTACTGTCTCATGTTGGCAAGTATTAGAATAAAAATATCTGCTATTATTTTGCAAACCCTTGCAAACACCCAGTATTAACAACGGTTAAAACTTGTTATAAAGTTAAAGTTGGAATATAAATGGTAGGCACCTGTTGGTGGATCGTAATACGTCCGGTTGTGTTAAGTGTATGATTACGATCACTACTAAAAAATGGCACGATTAACATAATAATCCAATAAATCGTCTTTCTAGTATGCTATCAAATTTGAGGAAACAAAATTGTTTTAATAATAATGAAAGGAAGTTTTGGTAAAATGAACATATCTGATAAGTCACCTAGTGTATAACATCTGTATCACTCACAGCTTTCATATTTAAAACGTGAAAGACACTTTAGATGACGTCTAACCAAACAATATACCCCTATGCTTGTCCGGAACTGACGAATCTCTCTTAGTATTGGTATTGAAATGAGTGTTTTGCTGAATAACAGTGGTGATGAGTCCCCACTGTTTGTTTGTTTGAAAGCAACATGTGCTAGATTAAGCACCGGTGTTCTCGTTTAGCTGTGAAGTTTTGTAAAAGTAGAGCAGAGCTTCGCGAAATAAAGATGTTGTTTGTGCATTTTCTAGCTATTTTATGCTCTAATTCACACTGATTAGGATTCAAATTTATAACCAGGTCGTGAACTAAATAAAGGTTAATAACTCAGATAGTGAGCATATCTATAATTGAATCAAAGACCGAAATACACAATTAATTAGATATACTTTATATAAAAATGTTTACAACCTAAACTGTGTCATTTCGCATTTCAAAGTAGGCATAACCGGAAACGCTTTGTATTTGATAAGAACTAATATTTTTAAATTACAATAGATGCTAAGAAGGCGAGTTTTTAAATACTTGAAAAGTTAAGTTTATTGTTTTCTTGTTTACCCAATGATGAACACGTCGAAGATTAAGCACAAACTTAATACAAAACACACTTCAGAAAAATCTGTGTGCTGTACTGCAAAAATGAGGATGTATTTAACCTTTATAATTATAGAACTTCGTGTTTAAAGAAGTAGTTTACTATTTATTTTTTTCGTCCTGTTTAAACATATTCAGTGCAGGCGCCTTGGGTAGTGGGAAAGATAAAAGTGTCAAAAATAGTCAAAGATAAAAAGTGTTGGTGTAGTGTCAAAGATAAAGAAGTACAGAATAGAAATATAAAGACCTATCATCTGAAGATTCTTTAGGTACAGAGTCTTCTTGGTCGATGTTCGAATTCTGTGTATTCAAACGTCAAACATTTTGACCATAACGTACGTCTATTGTTGATACAGGCATTATTATTACCATTTAATACGCACGGCTTCAAATGCAAATAGTTAGTCACAAGTTCTAACCGCTAGAGAAGCGTTTAGGTCAGGGATTAACAACGTCGTTCAGAAACACGAAAATAATGCTAGAGATTGTTAAACAGCAATATATGTAAAACTAATTTCAATGGTAAATGTTTCTGCAAGCACACACAATCGCAGTCTGGTTACCTAATCACACTTAGCTTATCTTATACGTTTACATCCTGTTTTCTGCAAGCGGCAACTGTCAGGTCACCGAGTTAACAATCTAAGCTTTTTATCTTTCGTGAAAGCAGTATTCATGTTGGTAAACACAAAACTAACATCTACAAAGTTATAACCTTAATTAAACTTTTTTGCAAGTTTTTCGCTTGTCTTAAAATTCCCCAATGAATTTTGGAGGTTTTTAGTATGTTTCCTACATCTTGTAATATCGCCATTAAATTTTATTTTTCCTGCTAAAATGTGTTATTTTACATTAATATTTTTTTGTTTAATACATATATACAACTTCAATTAAATTTGGAGTGAATATTCCGTTTCAATACAGAAATACCGCAAATAATATCGGCACCAGTAACGTGCGAGCAAATATTATCAGCACAGAAAAACTCTAAAAAGGGGATTACTTTTTTAAATTTTTTGGGTTATGCGAAATTTCCTTTATGTTCCTTCTAAAATCAAGAGTCGGGGCAAACGACCGGCATGTCATGTAGGACACCGATCGCAAGACGTTAATAAGCATTTGTGCTGTAATCTACACTGAGCGTTTCGAACGTATCCGATTACGTGACGTAACGTATGAGTCAAATTAACCATTTTCAATAACAATATCTCGGTAATATGGTATGGTGTTTTTTTCGCTTGATATTGGTTTGGTAGCAGGAATAGTGCAATGTATAAACAACCTGTGTATTATAGATGGTTGGATAAGCTAGTAGGTTTGTTTCGCCTTTCATTTACATAATTTAAAATCTACTATGAAAAGATCTAAACGGCTCATTCCAACTAAGTCAGTTTGTGTTATTGGTATGTGTGAATAAAAACATTTTTAGTTTGTTTAAATCGTAAAGTTGTTTAAGGTTTATAAAAGTTGCTCCTATTTTCGTCTATGTATAAGCAAGAGAAGACTCTTCAGATCAAATATATGAATATCAACATCTATTTCAAACTAACTCTTAGCATTTAATTTTCTAAAAACAATAAGAAACCCATGCACTGATTGTTGGAAGATTTGCAGTTTTTGGCCAAAAATAGCACTATTTAAAATTTAACACATTTGACTAATTTCGTCCCGGCGCGTTAGTGTAGGTGTAAAAGGCAAGTGGGTATTACCAGACATAGTTTACGTTCGATTTTACCTACGTCACTGCTTACTGGGCCGAATAAGATTGTCAATGTACAATGCGTATCTGATCGTTGACTAGATTCTATAGAGTTAAATGTCAAGTGATCGGCCAATTAGTGATCACACTGCAATAACTTAAGTAGATGACTGCTGTCTCAATAAACGACTATATCGTTGCCGCCATCCACGTTGTAGTGGTTTGTTTATACCTTGCGGGAGATTTTACTATTTCAAAACTATTTTCAAAAATTCTCGGAAAACCACAGGACACTGCTGCGTTGCTGCCAGCTTTATTTCTACGAGCTTCTAATCTGCAATCAGTATAAGGCAAAATTTTGTTTATTTTAAATTGAAATATGATGTACGAAGATTTTGTGCGATTAGAAGATGAACGTCAAGAAAAATTCCGCAAAATAAAGGTAACTTTATATGACGAAATAATTTATACGTGTTTAATATCTGGTTATGCTGTTTGACCTTATTGTGTAAAATTAAAGTTTAAAGTGTTTTATACATGGCCGAAAACTACGTTTTCAGTGGAATTTGGTAGTATAAGGACAAGGGTAAGAGTTAAAGAAATTCGGATAAACCAGCACCCTTATAATATTAGTTTGATATTGTTAATAACCAGTTTGTGACCATCCTGAACAGGACACGGCTAGTATAGTTGTCAACGTGATAACAGGAAGGTGTTTTATGAATCATGTCTGCGTTCTGTCAAACCGACCTATTTTAACTAGAAACTGGCCATAACTGCAAATAATAACATTTGCGCAGTAAAGGTTTATATACATCATTCGCAAACCAATTCAATGTAGCTAACACAACTGCGGAAATGAAACGGCCACTTATCTATATACATTGAATGAATAATAGCTAAGTATTTCAAATATATGCGTTTGATTTGTGCAGGTATACAAAAAGCGATTGGGTTTCGTACCTATGCTTCACATACCGCTTGATATAATCATAAATGTAAAGTGCGATTGGTTTATGTACTTATGTTTCGCATTCTGCTTAATATACTTTGACCAAGCGTTTGTACGGAATGGTTGGAGATGAAGTTCACTGTGAAATCAGTAAACTCGTGCTAAAATTTCGATTGGCAGAGCTAAAGCAAAATAATGTTCTTAAGACATCCGATTTGTGCAAGCGTGTTGCCAGATGGTTAACGCGACCGATAAATATACCAAATTTTATCCAAAAAACTGCCTTGGCAACAAGCTCAAATAGACCTAATTAATACTTTTCCCACACAGCGTTGCTTCGTAATGTTGTTATTTATTAAAATACCCAGAACTAAGCATGTAGTTGATTTGTTCTTACGTTAAGCTATATAACTACACATTTACCTATACAGATACCGTACAAACCGACAACTGGTCTCACCATTACTTTACTGGAATGTAGAAATATCTCCGACTCCCGTTTTAGTGATTTTTGTAAGTATGTGGGTTTCATTTAAAAATGAAATGAATAGAAATATGACATAATAATGTTGAGTAATCTATTGTTCTTGAATTGCGGACTGTTTTGACATCATTTGTGCGTGAACGTAATACGACCTTACTTATCGTTTCCGGTACTTGTTTTTTCACTATGGTATACTAACATCTTAAATAAAAATAACATTAGTTTTTTGGTTATAATCACCGGTTTATAAAGTGATGTTAAAATTACCCGATGAAGTAATGCACGTATAGAGCAACCTATTAAGATATCCCATGTAAAAATAAAAGCCCGAGTCCACACACAAGTCCTTGTACTCGACCTAAAAGGTTCTAAATTGGTCTCTAAATTAGTTCGGTTATCAAAAAATCAATCCAAATATATAGCTGGATGAATGTTTTTTTAATGAGTGAGCTATATGAGATCAAATGACAGAGGGACTGGTCGGAAGTTCTATTTTTATGCTGTCTATATGTAATACAACTTGTTTTGGTAAACTTACCGGATGACATTCACATTTCATGGGCTACATTCCCTCGACGGTTTATAACGTAATGTGGCATGTAAATGCAAACATGCCAAACAAATCGATCAGTCTCAGAGTATACGGTCACACTGTCGCAACGTTAACGTGACCGATACATTTTCCAATTATATTCAACAAAAACCATACTCTTATTCCGATACATATTCACCATATTCCATATTCGTATCCCTAATTAACATAAACGATCTTGGTAACGAGCCCAACAGGTTCAATTCAAATCCTCATTATAGATTCTCATACAATATCGAGAAAGTAAACCAGTTTTCAAATTTAGTTGACACTCCCGACCCAAAGTTTCGCGTGAGTTGCCCTGCCCTTCCAGCGCCCAACCAGTTCGATACAAAGAGTGTTGATGACGTCACCAGTTACGTCATCAACGAAACATTCAAGTTCGTGATACCAGATACAATGGAGCAGAGCGACGACATTTCACTTCATGTAAACTTTTTAATTGTCGAATATTGGCATTTTGGTTGGAATATGTTAAT
>CH002018.1:66677-77402 GCA_000149265.1 Ciona savignyi
TTAATCATGTTTATCTCTGTTAGTGAAAATACATGTGCTGTAAAAGCAATCGTCAGAATACCGCATCCATACACTCGGGTAGTCAAATATAATTAAGAGGTTATAGTTTTATTTATTCGCAATGCTTGATTTATTATAGTGATCGTGCGGTCGACTACAGCTAATGAGATCGTGCCTAAGTAATGTATTTAAAGGCTTCTTTACCACACTGATCTCATAACCATCTGGTTCGAGTGTTTTCGATCCCATACCCCCTCGACTGACGATTCATTCAGTTTACAATAACCACATCTGCTGAGTGAACCAAGGCTGGCTCCTATACAATCTATAAAAACGGACTTAATTGCAAGCTGTACAGGTTCGAAACGTTTACCTGATAAAAATATTTACATTCAACGCCATAAATAAAAAAAACGTAAGGCGCGATATCACACGGGCAATTTCGTCATCCAACAGGGTTACCGGATGTATTGTAGAATGTTATTTAACCTAAGGCAAAGTGTGCAAAATCCGGTTGGTTTCAAATTACCCATATTCCAGTTGGCAGGCGCTTCAGCTGCCTAGGCTAACCGACAAATCGATAAAGTTAAAATCAAGTACGGTCGTGTGGCCAAATGGTTAACGCGACCGATACATATACCTACTCCTATACAAAAACGATCCGAGTAACGAGCCCAGCATGGGTTCGAAACTTGGCTTGGTTAAAAAAAAATAATAATAAAAAAAAATGAAAAAAAATAAAGTTAAAATTAACACAATAAACCTATACAGCTAATCGGCTATACTAATTGACTGTAAACTATGCTAAGAAACTGCAATGACTGCCTGAATTTCTAGGAATAACATCGTATTATTGTTAAATGTGTTTCTAGATAACTGTAATTGATGTTGACGTGGTGTCAGATGATGTTATCGCCAAAGCAGCTTTGAACATTTCGCATTATCCGACAAATGGAAAAGACGAATTTCTTACAATAAATTTTGGAACGGTAAGCAGTTTTATGCATATTGTTATGTAAGAAAAAATAACAAAAATATATCGATTAAGTTGTTGGGTTTTTGTCCAAAATGACGTGCGCTAGAGTGTATGTATGTTTTTTGTATTTATCTTTCGTAAAAGTAATTAATATCGGCGCATTATGGGCATATGTATAGAACGGGGTTTCCCCATAATATAATGCACAAAAACTTGCTGTAGTTTATGAATTGAATATGTAAATTATTTAGCTGCCGTCGTATTTAAATACTGATTTCGTTTAATATGTAATAACTTATTTTAGACGCCGTATTTGTAAAACTGATTTCTTTTTACAGCACGGTGAGCTTGACATACTCCTGAACAAAACATATCGGTAAGTGGTGGTCATCAAAACTTGCCTTTTCACATTATGAAACCACGCGTCTTTAGCTATGATGTGCAGTTTACAAAATGTGCAAACTCGGTATCCTTATATTGATGGGTAACAAATAGGGTAACAGATGTTGTTGAACAAAAATCCACGTTTACTAAAATTTGTCTTTAAGATTGTTATAGGTGTTTTAAATTATATGGTACCTGGCTTAATGGAACACGTTTGAATAAAATCAAAGCACGCAAATATGTAATACTGCAATAAGGCACACTCTTGATAGTGTAACTGTAAATTGTAGAAAAAAAAATTTCAATAAAATATTGCGATTTCTATAAAAGGTTATAGTGAAAACACTGACATTATATTGGCTGTTTTGTTTCCGATTCAAATTTGTTACAAAACATCCGGCCGTGAGGCCGTTAAACGATCGATACGCACACCAATACCAATTGTACACAAAAACGATCGTAATGAACCCACTAACGAATCGTAACCTGTGTTACATAGCTCTTAACGACGTCTACAAAATGCTTGTATTGATGTGAGCAGCATAAAAACACAACCACCTAAAACATAATACAACAGGTCATATAAAAGCAAATAGGCGGTAAAGTGCCGGAAAAGTTAACGATAAAAGCACAGGTAATTATTGTCAAGAGTTGGCTACTAGGCCATTATCAAGTAATCAACGCACGTACCAAGATAAGAAATTGCAACATATGTACTCGATAGACAAATTATTTTTATAAATTTTCGATTTTATTACCCATTTTCCGAAGGACCACACCAGATTTTCGTGTTGGACTTGAACTTCATCCTGCAGAACGAGAGTTTCGTAAGAAAAGAATTCCAAAAGTATTTGACGCTCTCCGTAAAGTTATGGGGGAAGACAGTCCAAAAAACTATCTCGAGGTATTCATAAATTTCTTAGTGCTTATTTACTAAAGGTTACCATTGTCAGAAAAGGCAACTTCGTCGTCCTGCTCAAGTTTGTGTTCAGAAAGCTAATTAATATATATCTCCATGACCCGTTTATTTAATTCTTAAACGTGTTTTGTTTCGAATTCACGACCAATTTATCACTAGATCTTTGGAAACAATTCGACACTAGACCGTTTGGAACAATTTGACACCAGACCGTTTGGATAAATTTGACACTTGACTTTTTGGATAAATTTGACACTAGATCATTTGAATCAATTTGACACTAGACCTTTTGGGTCATTTTGACAAATGATCATTTGTCATCCATTTTAAACTAAATTATGTACATCAATCTGCGGTGCTGAGTATTTGGCAACACGTCAGCTAATGCCATCCACTTTTTAATACATTATCCACCAAGGTTTTCTATATGAACCAATGTCCACAATACCACACTCTTGTTTTTGTATATACGTATATATGTGTGTCTCATTTGCATATGTGTATGTCTTAATCGCATTAACCTTACCAGCACTCAATCGCTAACCGACGAATTAGACCCGATTTTAACAGATCATTATGAATCGGTTTTGCTTTACATTCGCCAAGTTTTGAAGTCATGATGAGCTCGTCACCAGGACAGTTTTTTTGTATAAGAGTCGGTATATGTATCGGTTACGTTAACCATTCGGCCACACGACCGTTCATGATCCACCAATTTTGTTTACATTAGACTCCTACCATATCTCTGACGTCATCCGGCGGCGGTTTTCGAGCGTCTGTTGGCCTGAGTGGGGCAATGGAAGCTTTTAAAGACATCGGGCTCCTGGATTCTTTCATGTACACTGCTGGCATTTCTGGTTCTGCGTGGTAGGGTTGTTATAACAACAATAATGTCAACATATTGTGAAATATGAATAATTGCGTGTTACTGTATAAATGGAATAATTGCTGAAAACGCTGATGCTTTTACCGATTAAGCCCTCATGCAGAAGAGTAATAAGTTTGCTGAAAACGGTTGATTGACGATGACACATTGAATTTGGACTAATATCTAGCAAATATTGGCAGTTATGTGCAATAGAAAGGCACACGTTGCATATCGTTACACGGTTGACACAAACGATCAATCAGTCTGCATAAATCTGCGTATGTATCTTCGGCATGATAGCCTAATGGGTAAAAGCATCAGCGGTCTGCAGACAGCTGAAAGGTTAAGGTTCAAAACCAGAAGCTGCTGGACCGTTGCACTCTTCGTCGCGGCAGTTTGAACGGTTTACACACTGAACTAAAAGTATCTATGAACAAAACTTGGAAATAGCTTTAAAGGTAATCTGACGAATACCAGTGTGCCTATACCCCTCGTGTATTTTTCCGTGTAAATACTTAACCGAACAAGCAGTGCTAAACGCCATTCTCATGTGTATTACAGGTACTTCTTGACAGCTTATCACAAATTTAAAATGGAACCAAGAGAAGTGTCTGGGTTCATAAAGAACCTGAAGCAGAGAATAATGCAGAAATGGCTATCCACAGCATTTGACGTCATTTTTAACGGAGAAGTATTGTAAGTTCAAAAACATGTCAAGGAATTGGAAATAATTGTGCCTAAAATCACATCTGATTAATTTTCTAGTTGGTTAATTAATAGGACTATAGCAGGGTCGTGAACAAAAATGTTGCCTTATTCGTGACCTAGCGCTTTATAGACATATTTATCCTTTATTCGGTAGATACAGGGAAAGTCACGTTATTGGAACAGTTTCAAATCCCTGATTCACTAGTCACACGATTCAATTAAAAAATTGGTTGCTGTATGTGCATCGGTTGGACTTGTCTTTCAGTGACGCAACTGATTTAAAACACAACAAACATAAAGGAACTTACCGGCTGACAGTTTGAAAATCGTTTCAACTGCCTCCGCTGCGACAAGCTCACATTTTATTTTTAAAAACCATTGGGTCAACGGTTAACTAATGCATATATTAACAATCTAGAACCAAAACACCTGGGGTAAACAGTTAACTAATGACATATTAACAATTTGTAGTGATTTTGTAAAAGAGAAAGAAACGTACGGGCAACCTACATCGTTCGTCGATTTTTTTGGATATTTAGTTGGCACTTCTTTGCTCGGAGAGAACGTAAGTTGTATTTTTAAGGGTTGTTTTTGTGGTTTGGAGTGGCACAAAACAGATATCTAAATTAACTTAATTCTTTTTTATTCCATCACGTTCTTATTTCCGAAACGTATTAATTAAACCATTACTCCAACTGAAGTAAAGTATTTTGGTCCAAAAACGATTTAAAGCCACATTCCGATTAGCAGTTTTTTTTCCTGCAGGATAGATTTCGAAAAATGTCGGATATCCAAGATTACGTGGGTAAAGCAGATGTACCCTATCCTGTGGTGGCAATGCTGCACGTCAAGAACAACAAATTGGCTTCCAAATTTCACGGTAAACACGTTGGAAGATCCATTTCATTTTAAAAATTAGATATTAATCAAAAACAATGAGTTGGCTAACGGATATATTATTTGTTATCACACCACAATAGTAAAAAGAGCAGTTTCTGTTTTGCAGTAATGAAGAATGACATCCGTATGCAAAAAAACATAAATTAAAATAACTAAAGCCTGTTTTAATCTTCTTTGTAACATTTTTATTAAACCATTCAAGTTTCGACCGCGATGTAGTCTCGTTTTTTTATCAGGCTCAGTTTCGAATCCAAAATGGGATCGTCACTAACCGTTTGTATATAGAAATCGGTATATGTATCCGTAGCATTTACGATTCGGCCACACTATCGTACAGCCGAGTCTAGTTTGGGCTCTTTACTTTCCTGATGTAGTTACATAGACGCCTAACGTTTTTTTCTTCATAATTGTGTTTTCAACGCAGCTTACATCGAATGTACTCCTTACGAGTACAGCTTTCCTGTCTATGGCTACAGTATTCCTGATGAGTACTTCGGGTCGGTTTGGAACGGGGGCTTTTTGGCGCGGCAGTGCCCAGAAATGTCCCTGCATTTTCTCCAGGGGACTGTTGGATGCGCTTTCTCGGTCATTTTTAACGCAGCGGCGACCGGGGAAACGTCACTAGAATTCAACAAGTATCTAGGTAAGACAGACTTTAAAATGATGTACAGGTTAAGGACTTGATCTTACGGTAAATATACAGTTCTAAGTAAATTGTGACATTCGGTATATTCTGTCTTAATCGTTTTAAAAATAAGGAAAACTCGGGCATCGTGAGCGCAGGCTTACTCCAGAAAACATTTATCCACCCGCTTACGTGTCTGTGTGTGGACCGGGCCATAAGCATATAGACCTATTTGTTCTCTTATTCATATTAATTGTAAAACTGCAATTTATTTCTGTTAATTTTTTTGGCTCATTCAAAACCGATTTTGTTCACATACCTACCGACAGAACAAGTTATTTTGTTGCTCTTTCTTGTGTTGATCTTTTCACAAGGGTTTAAAAATAAAATAAAATGTCGACCAATGCAAGCTGGAAACCTAAAATAACCAATAACGCATTGTTTCTTATACAGATGAGCTACGTGTGAAAGGAAAGAATAAAACAAACGGCAACACGTCAACAAGTAGCAGAGCAAAAGACACGGTAGTAAATGAATAGGACCGCATTTTTCTGAATTTTCAAACATTCTAGCAGAATAGCTTGCTGGCTAAGTGTGTTGACTTTAAGCCGAACTGTGAAGTGCCTCGCGCCCACCGATCAATATAACCTCGCGCGCACCGTCGGGTTACCTGAGCTATTGTAGCCTGTGTTGTATAAGACAGACACGTTCTTTTAATTTAGTATAACCTATTAATCCACTGGGTTCAGGCAATGTCCGTAAAGTGCCTAACAGCCGACTAGCTATAACGACCAGTTTCGCACCTCCAACCTTTTGATTGAAAGACGACACACTATACCGTCAGACTGACCGGTCGGACTGATTTTCTTACCCGGCTTGAAAACCTCGAATAAAGGACCAGTGTATTCTGCATATTCAGTTATACCACCATTCACTTGTTTCAATTTTAGATTGAATCGGACAATGACTCAGATTCCGATGATTCTGACGATTCCGACAACGACACTGCTTCCATGGATAGCGATCATGACCCAGACACAGAATTAGGTGATTTATTTTACGCTGGATGTGGTACTCATACTCATCCAATTTGTTAAACAGCTTATTAATTTTAAATTATTGTGGGCTTTTAAAGCAACACCTTTATACATAGAAAATAAAACGCACGAAAAGATTTTGAATATTCGTCCTTTTAATTCGTAACTCAACTTTCTTTAGAAATAGCTATGATTCTTTAACACTTACACATTTAAACTCCATTGCCTACTGTTAACTTATTCTTATCGGTGTATCGTAACAAATTTTGCTACAAATTCAAAGTCATTTAAAAAACATGTAAACATGAGATATACGGAGAAAGATAAATTATTCAATGCAAATTTCTCTCAGACCATGATACATACAAATTAAATATTGTTGTCTTGTACTTTTGGCCAGTAATCTTTAAACGGATTTGTTTTTGTAAAATATCCAAATTAAACAACTACTATTTCCAGATGTCCCCAACGGCGAGGGAGTAAATTCGAAAAGAGAAGCACGTTTTCTATCTCTTATAGCAGAAAAATTAAAGTTAGTCAATGTTTAATAGCTTCTTTCGTAACTTTATCACAACCCACCAAACTAGTGTGCCCGACAATCTACAGGCAGTCGTCAAGATCCCGTTATATGAAATTAAAATAATTCTACGGTTATTATGTAACTATTATTAAAACTCTTGGTTGAGTAAGTTACCCTCTAATCGATTTTAAACAACTGATTAGTTTTTATTCCCAAACCTCGTGGGGTTGATAAACATTGAAGTGACAATACTAACCTTACGTTTTCTGGTTAACTATAGGTTGTTCACTGTTCTGGTGCTTGGTTTTGTGCCTAAACAAAATATTAAAGCGCATTAAAATCCAGTTTGGGTGGAAATATTTAGGTTGTTTTTTATCCTTCTTTTTTAAAATTCCAAAGTAAGATTTCTGCAAATGCAAATTAAATATTCCACGCAGAAATACTGTTCTGTTCAACCACCGAGGAGTATTCTTAGGAAGAACGGCCAAGTATTTTAATCCCGTCCGAGGACTAAACGACATTAAAGCTCATTATCTCAATCCGATTGGGGAGCCGGAATACCTTGGTCGTAAGTATTACAGCATGCGAATCTTAGAACACGTTAAAGGTATAAATATATATATCAACGTAAGTAATAAATTTATTTTCTTGAGCCAATTTAACGAGCTTTATAAAAATATATACCTCTTGGTTAGTGGACGACAGCATTTCTGAATGGCAGGGTAAATATTTGGCTACACGTAATCGATATAATATAATAAACCAAAACTCAATACAAAATAGTTTATAAAACAGTGATTCTTAAACTTGTTGGAGGTACCGAACCCCGCAAGTTTAATGCGGGCATTCACCGAACCCTTCGTTGAAATTAAAAAAAATCTGCGTAATATATCTGCAAAATATATCTGCGTGTGTATACTTATCCTAATCTCCGCTGAACCCCTGATACTGACTCATCGAACCCCTGGGGTTCGATTGAACCCAGTTTAAGAACCACTGTTATAAAATATCTGACAATGGCATCGAACGGTATCGTTTTGTATGGGCAAATCATAATTGTCACAACACAGATGGGTAATTATTATATTATGTTGGGTAAACAATCAAGTTTTATTGCTTTGTATATTAAATATATAATACCTTCTTCCTTTGTGTCTTATGATTGCTTTTATATCTATGCCATGCAGGCGACATAGTGTGGCATAACAAAATGTTTCACAAACTAAAAAAAAACCATATAGTATAATCTATCTTGTACTGGTCAATTTAATTGCTACCAGAATTATGAATTAAATAGTGCTACAAAAATTGTAAACTTTCAAGCAAAGATAAAAAAATTTTCCTGATTTAAAATGTAAATAGGGTAAAAATGTAAGAATGTTAACAGGTTTTAATTAAACTGTTTAAAAGTTAAAACACGAATGACATTTGCATTTCAGCCGACCAGGAAGAACTGACTAAAAGACTCCGAATCAAATCACGAAAAGCAATGTCAATTCGGAGAAAAGTTATATCAGTGGTGGATGCAGGTAAATTTTGGCTATATTTTCCTATTACTATATCTAATATAAATTAATGTTGACAGAAAGAGCACGTTTACAATCATGATAGCTATCTTAATACCGCAAGGTGTCGCTATAACCAAGTGGTAAAACAAGGTCCGAAATTCCATTATGGTACGTACGGTTGTGTGGCCGAATGGTTAACGCGACAGATACATTTACCGACTTTTATACAAAAAACGGTCCTCGTGACGAGCCCATTATGGGTTCGAAACTTGGCTCGGTTAAAAAAAAAAAAAAAAAAAAAATTCCATTATGGTACGGTCGTGCGACCGAATGGTTAACGCGACCGATACATATACCGACTCTTATACAAAAAAAACGGTCCTAGTGACGATCCCATTATGGGTTCGAAACTTGGCTCGGTAAAAAATTCCATTATGGCAGTTTAAAGTGCAGATAACACCTAATTTTGTTACATTTTTAAGGAAGGGTTCTCGATAACCTGTAGTCATCAGCTCTTAACAAAATTTATAAAATGCTTGTATTCATGTGAGCAGTATAAAATCACAACTACCTTAAAACATAATTTAACGGTAATACAAAATGAAATGGGTGGTAAAGTTTAACGGTTTTTGGCGGGTAAGTTAACGATAAATGCGACAGGTATAAATTATTGTCAAATAGTTGATAACTAGTAATCAGTGCACGCACCAAAATTACGCACCAAGATAAAACATTGAAACAATTTATATTTTGTTTATTTTTACTACGCTTTTCAAAACTTTTACAGGTGTTCTATGCAATGTACCAACAGACGTAATGCTACGACCACAAAGAGCAACAGATGTCTTGATTGTTACCGACTTCAGTGGTTCTCCTTCGGATGACAAAATGGATTATTCGGTAACAATAATAGATGCGGTAACATACCGTAAGGACATTAGAGAAGCTTGTTTTTTTTAATTTAAATAAAATATACATTATAAAAATTATTGGCGAAACGGGTATAAGTAAAAATAACATCAATATTGTTTTTCACATAGCGTTGCTCAACCGCTTTAAAAAAAACATGGAGAGATAGGGCTTTTCGCATTGTTTCAGAAAACACTTATTTAAATACCATTACTAAGACATCCATTATATCCGCACACGCATGCATATTTATTAAATTGGTAGAATGCAATGCAAAAGGCCAGAGTATTAAAATTATGTCTTATAAAAGCATACTTCTACAAGTGCTTGTTGCATATATTTTATCAATCTAAAATAAGCCAGACCGCCAGATGAACTAACTGTTAAGGATTGGGCCTCTCATTTGATAATCTTTGTCCAGGTAAGGCGTGAGTAGTACTCGTTAAAAAGCTAGCAATGTGTTAAACATAAGCAAAACAATAGCCCGGTAATTCGACGGCTGGACAAGGTAATCTACGCCCCTTTATTTTCTCACATCATTAGTATGATTCCGGCCGGCTGGTCTAGCGGTTAAGTGCGTCGCCTTTCAATCGAAAGGTTGCAGGTGCGAAACTGGGCGCTAGCTAGTCGGTTGTGTCCTTGGGCAAGGCACTTTACGGACATTGCCTGAACCCAGCGGATTAGTGGGTTCTACCAAATTGAAGGAACGTGTGAATCATATATACAACACACTGCAATAGCCCCGGTAACCCGACGATGGGCGCGAGGTGATCTGACGATTGCCCGTGTGATAACCCCCTTGGTTTTCCCATTCACGGGGATAAACATGAATATCCTATCCTATCCTATCCTATCCTGATTACATCCCATCCCAAAACTAAGTAGAGTCATATTTCATGATTATATGTACTTATCGGGTTGCCTATGCTATGTAGAAAACCTTTGTTTATGGCTGTAATTAAGCATGCCTAAAGCGCTTACCGTTCCAGCAAATAATGGTGGCTGCAGTCCAAGCCTGGCAAAATGGGATGAAGTTCCCTTCGATCAACTTTCAGAAGATGGTCAACCTTCCGCCGAAGGAGTGTATTGTACTGGAGGATGTTAATGACGACGAATGCCCAATCGTCATTTGGTTTACGCTGTGCAACAAAACTTTTAGAAACCTCAAGAACTTCAAACCGAGAAACAGTACAGAACGTTAGTATTAAAAAGTATTTAAATTGAATCACAAATTTATGATCGAATCAAGTGCGATATAGGTCTTAAACTGAAAATATACTACTGGGTATGTTTAATGGGACATTTTGTTCATCGTTATGGATAGGAAATCGCAGTTTTTTTACTGAGCCAAGTGTTGAACCCGGATGGGGT
>CH002018.1:93499-104413 GCA_000149265.1 Ciona savignyi
GGTCCGGTCGGTTAGTCTGGCGGGTAAGTGCGTCGCCTTTCAGTCGAAAGGTTGCAGATGCGAAATTGGTCGCTAGCTAGTCGGCTGTGTCCTTGGGAAAGGCACTTTAACGGTCATTGCCTTAACCCAGCGGATTAATGGGTTCTACCAAATTAAACAAAAGTGTCTATCATACAAAACATACTACAATAGCTCCGGTAACCCGACAGTGAAAGCGAGGTGATCTGACGATTGCCTGTGTGTTAACCCCCCTGGTTTTTCCATTAACGGGGATAAACATGAATATCCTATCCTGTATCTATAGAATTATGAAAGACCTGTTTGCGAACTTCTGTCTTTAACGTATACAATTGTATTTTTTTACTGGACTACGTTCGTACCCATTATGGGGTCTACCCTTAAATCCGTTTTAATATTCCGCACAAAATGGTCGGTTTTGGTTTCTAACCATCCTTCGTCCGCGGTTTCCTTCCGGACGCCATGCATTTTGTGCGAAAAAGCCATATCCTGCAATCTATTTATATTTCATATTCTTACTCTATGTTCTTTATTTAATTAATACATTTTTAGATCTGCGAAATTCTACGAATGTTTAATAAGATCGTTAACGTGGACCGTTTTTCACCCGGTTGGTACGGCTAAGATGGGTTCGCCCGATGACGACATGGCCGTTGTCAGTCCACGGCTAAAGTACGTTGTTATTAAAAAAAGAAACTTATTTTGTTTTAAAAAGGGGATACAAACTTTGTTTTGCGTTTTTGAAATGCTTATTGTAGCAGAGGTATAGTTTGTGGCCAAGACGTTTCAAACGTTTATAGATTTTTTCCTTTTTTAAGGAGCTCACTTTGAAACGTATATTTTTTTACTCGAAGTTAATTCATTTTAAAAGAATGAAAAATACGTCTTTTATAATGGGGCTTGGTTCATTGCAACTCTTATTAATACATATGTATAATAAGACTGGTTTGGTCACCTGAAACCAAAAAACATATATAAAGTTTATTGATGATGAAAATAGCTTTTGAGGACATAGTGTTTAATGCATAATTGACAGTATCTAACTGTATTTATAACTGTATTTTTGTCAAATGAGATTTTCATCGAAGATAACATGTATTATTCTGTTATTTAATTACATTTAATAAAGATCGTATAAAACATACTAGTTGGTGTGATTTTAACAAACTCTTTTTGTGTACAGGGTTTACAAAGTGGACGGGTTGAGAGTAGCAGACGCTTCGGTAATGCCGAGTATTCCATCAGCAAATACGCAAGCTGCGTGTTACATGATCGGAGAAAAAGCTGCCGATATGATCAAGCAAGATTGGAAACTTCAGATGAAATAATAATTAAAAAGCAGCATAATATTTTAAAACTACCTTTTAGCTGATATTCTTCATCTGTGTAATTTGTACATAACCCGTATGTTTAAGTGTTCAAGGTTATGTGTTGCATAAACCAACAAATGTGTAAGACAATCCAATACGTTAATGATTAATTTACTCTATACGTGTACGTGCGATTCAGGTTGGTTTAAAATACTATAGGTTAAAATATGTTAAGACAGGTTGTTATAGTTTGTTTGGTAGCTTATCTACTGCCATACGTTCTTCGCTGGCATTATTCAATTACTATTAATCAACCTGATGAAGAATACGACTTTATCATAGGTAAGCAACTATTCGAATACAAATAATACTTATTTTAATACAAATATATTAGTTTTATTAGACCCAGTTGTATTACCATTTCACCTTATACGGGCACGTTGATGAACAGCTTATAATACATGTAAATTTAATTGATTAATGCTTGATGAAATTACTATTTAAGCTGATTTATAATAAAACTAAAATATAGGGGATGGGTACAAAATTGGCAGACGGGCTGTCCAAGAAAAATCAACGAACAGTATTTGTGGTTGATGAAAGTAGTTTGCAAAGCATGACAGAAAATACTTTGTGCTTAAGTGTATCTCAATTTAATCAAAAGGTTGCACAATTAACACACGTGTGCTAACGACTTTAGCTTTTTCTTATAAACCGGGATAAAAGGTAAATATTCTTTACTTTAGCAAATATTTTATTTTTACAAATATTTGAATCGCAGTTGGAGCCGGTACATCCGGGAATGTTGTTGCGAATAGATTGACGGAGTCTCCGCACACAAAGTAGGTCATATATTCTTATAAAGTGGAAACAATTAAAAAAATTTACAAATAAAAATGTAAATACTACTGCTTAATTTTTAAATTCCTCTATATTGCCAAATTATCAAATATGACTTGTTATGCTATGAACACGAGAAAGTGGTCAAAAGCATATAGTGATCCGATTCTGTTGATAATTCTGTCCGACCGGTTAGTCAGGTGGTTTAGTGCGACGCCTTTCAAGCGAAAGGGATAAACATGAATATCCTATCCTTGCTTACGTGTATGATGCTTTATTTTAGTATACTGTATTTGCAATGGTACTTAAAATATGGCAAACAGAATTTATTTCTAGAGTGCTGGTGTTAGAAGCAGGGGATAACGATGCACCTAATATTTTTATATCGACACCCTTGCTTGCACCACTGGTACAGGGAACCACGACAGACTGGATGTACAGGACAGAACCTCAAGAAAATGCGTGCAATTTACTCACAGACAATGTAAGATTTGCTTTGATTAGACGGGGTCCGCAAACAAGCCTTCGAACCTCTGTATGTTATCTTAACATTGATGTTTTTAGTTTTTTTTTACATAGTTGGTACATGTATCGGTCGCGTTAACCATTAGGCCAAACGACCCAACTGGTGAAAAACAAACCAATAGTTTCGCGACAGAGGTTCGTCAGGACCCTTCAACAAGTTATTTCATATATCCTATATCAATACATAACCTATTGTAAAGTTCCCTTGACTGTCGGGAGCCTATATTAAACACGGGTATAGAGTAATATCCATTCAAGTTGTATATGATTATTTTTAATCCTATGATTTGTAATGTATTTTTAACCGCAGGTCAGTTTTTGGCCTCGTGGAAAGGTTATCGGTGGATCAAGCTGCATGCATTACATGTGGTACGTCAGAGGACATAAAGAAGATTTTGATTCATGGGAGAAATCTGGCGCAGAGGGGTGGGGATACAAAGATGTTCTCGGCTATTTCAAAAAATCTGAAAACGCGATGAATAAAAACATGACAAGTAAATTCCATGGAAAAGACGGGCCTTTGAAAACTTCTTATCCTTATCATAATCAATTGGCGGACATTTTTGTTGAAGCAGGAAAAGAGCTAGGTTTGTAGTTTTTATATAGAAAAAATCTAACTGTAATTTAAATATTGTATGTATATTTTTGTACGTCTTTACTTACCAATTTTAAAGAATTTTAAATTTTAAAGAAAGAAATTTGCTTTTTTTAAAGTGAAATTATATAAGACTTTTAACGTTAATTCAATTGTTTTCTTATACAGGTTATAACCACACGGATTATAATGCAGAAAATATGATTGGTTTTAATTTGCCACAACAAACGCTTTACAATGGTCAGAGAGAAAGCTCATCCACCAGTTTTCTGCGCCCCGTTATCAAAGAAAGGTAATGCATAGGTTGCTGTGATTTGTCACTTATTTTCAATGACGAAGGCGTGACCGTCTTCACATCGTCGGACGAGCACACGTGCGCCAGGTAGTGTTCGAAAAGAACAAGAAAGGGAAGAAGCGGGCAACTGGGGTTATATTTGTCAAAGATGGCGTCGAAATAAAGGTTCGAGCAAGGAAGGAGGTTATATTAAGCGGGGGTTCTGTTGGAACACCACAGCTCCTTATGTTGTCAGGGATTGGACCGCGAAAACATCTCGAAGAAATGGGGGTAACAAAATATTATAAGTAAGATTAATGGTCGACTAATTTTTTTACTAAGTTAGATTGATGTAATTGCTGATATGCCTGGAGTTGGACAAAACCTGCAAGATCATCTTCAAATTCCAGCAACATTTATCGCAACAAATTTAACAAAGGACGCAACAGTGGACGAAAGAACGGTAAATGCATACATCCAGGTTTATTTTCCATCTCTAATATACATTTATATGTTAGATTTTTAAACGTGCGTTCGAATATTTGATCGGCGGTACTGGACCATTGGGGCATACATCTGCAGACGGTGGCGCATTTGTCCGATCTCCCCATGCTAAAACTGAAAGGTGAGATTTATAAACACAACTTCAACTTATAGGTTTAAGAATAATAAATATTCTTCGGTTGCAGTCCTGATATACAACTTGTTTTACTCTCACATAAATGGACTACGAGCACAACCGAAAAGTTTCAGAAAATGTTAAATTTTAAGCAAGAGGTGAGTTGGTCAGTGAACAAAGACGGATATTTGCTCTTGGTTAAGCGAAATCACTACTTAATAAAAGTATTGCTTTTAATTTTAAAGCAAACGACTGTGATTTAAGTTTAACGCATAACAAGATTTTTACCGAGCCAAGTTTCGAGGCCAGCATGGTGTTTTTTTTGTATAGGAAGTAAACTTTTTTAAATACTAAGTATATTTTACGAATTTACTTATATCCCAATTTTAAAGAAGGGTTGATAAGACATTATTCTTTTTAGTACGTCGACCGTTTAAATAATTGGGGAGCGGAACACAATACGGCGACGCTTTCTGATTTTTTGGTATACAGTTGTTTACTGAGGCCAGCAAGTGTCGGGTATTTGAAATTACGTTCTAACAACTACCAAGACCACCCGATCATCCAGCCAAACTATTTATCAAACAAACGCGATGTTGAAACGTTGATTGAGGGTAATGCGAACATGACTCTATGGATATAATGTTTTCTTATTCAAAAGAATGTTTTCAGGATTTCGAGTAATCGAGCAGTTGGAAAAAACTAAGCATTTTAAGGAAATTGGAGCCAAAATGGAAATTGGTACCGTTAACTGTGGGAATACTACATCTCCAAGGTAAGGAAGGTGTTCCAAGCGGTCCGTTAAATATAATAAGCTGTCCGCAGATCAGACGAATTCTATGAATGTATGTCTCGTGCACTTACAATGACTATATATCACCCGGTTGGTACAGCGAAGATGGGTTCAGAAAATGACATCAAGGCAGTAGTTGATTCACGGCTGAAGTATTATGTTTTGTTTGTAAACCAGCGTAGTATTACAACCTAAACTATTTTTTATGGCAGGGTTTATAAAGTAGACGGGTTGAGAGTAGCAGACGCTTCAGTAATGCCGACTATTCCATCAGCAAATACGCAAGCTGCGTGTTACATGATCGGAGAGAAAGCGGCAGATATGATTAAGCAAGATTGGAAACTGTAAAATACATACCGCCCTTATTAAAATACTTTTTATTGCGAAATAATTAGTACAAGGGGGCAGTTAAACCAAGTATTTGACATGATGCCTATCACATCCTGCTGCTTGGGTTTCATTATCAAATTGGTACAAGCACTTTTTTATTGTCAAAATCCATCCTGAATTAATATTTAAATTTATAATTGTATAAACGTTTTCCATGGGATGTGTGATTTAAAGATGGTGATAATCGACGCTGAATGCAATATCACGGTGAACAAAGCAAAATGAATTAAAATATTGAGTGAAGATAATTCCTGCCATAGAAACGAATTAAATGTGGTTTGATTCCACTTACAATCATGCTTCTCGCAGTGTGGTGTTAAATTTATCTTGTTTAATAAATTTTTGTTTCAACAGTATTGTTTTCGCCTGGATTAGGCGGCCGCGACCGCTATATTAGTTCAGTAGTTCATTTTCTTTCAAATGACATGTTTTAACGGTCTTTCGTTTTGCCGTTTTTTTCCTGCTCCTATGCCGTGTTTGTGCTTCATTTGCTATTAATTAATACTGCGGCAAACGTGAATAAACTAAAGTGTTAATCTTATCTGAATTGGAACTGGGCCTCGAATACCTCAGCAAGAAAATGTGGTGTTTAACATTAGATACTGCACAGTTATTAACTTCATTAACTATAAAATTCATTATTTTAAAGATTTGATTATGACATTTGAACAGATATTTGCAAAATATCTCGCTGGCAAGTGTAAATTGTCAGCAGCTCTCAATACTCCTAGCTTCTCGTGGCTAACAAGTAAAATGCTTTGAAAACCAAATGCCTTTTAAATATTTGCTGATAACAAGACAGTGGAGAGATTTGCCCACCAACAATATTGGTCTCTTATTTTTCCTAAATTTGTCTGTTCGAATTATTAATTACTATCATTTTTACGTCATAATAAATTCCATTAGCTTTTCTTTCATCAACAAATAACGAAACTAATCGTTACACTGTTTAATCTAAATGTTTTAAAACATTCGGTTATGTACAAGCGTTATAACTCGAGAGCTACTTTTATGTTTATTCGCAGATATTCGTAACATTTTTGGTGGTAGATTCCCTATGTAAGAATGGTTTCCGCCCAATAAGTTGTAAAATTCCGATTTTAAAATTTAACTTTGAAGTCGTGATAAAATTCCATCAAAAATGGTGGATCCTTATTTTATAATACAATTAAAAATTGATTTTATGCAGTGTTAAACACTTGTATAAAAAAAATTGAATAACCGTCTTTATTAATTGGTTTTTAGTGGCTTTCGCTTTATAACCATACACCAAACGTATAGCCTATCTGGGTATTGATAGTGTAGTTACAACTGCTTATGTGTGTTTTACTTTGGGCGATGTCCTATGGTAAACAGTTTTATTTTAACTAAAATTCTTAACACATATTAGACTCTTCGGATTCGAAGAAAACCTATAATTACTGGTAAGTGGAATTAAAGAAAATAGAGTAATACTGTATATTAGCAGGTTAGATTGGTATAAACGGGTAGGCCTAATAGTAAATTAGGTAAGTTCCTGTCCACAGTCGTGTAGTCGCTCGAATTAATCGAGTTATACGTTCGGGCTGTATATGCAGAAATAAAACCGATCATACGACTAGAATTTTTTCTATGCCCTTGCGCTGGTAAACACACACACAAACTAGTAAATTTTCATTGGAATTGCTATTTTGAAAAATATTTTTCAATTTCAGTCTGATAATCTTTACACGTGTTCTAACGACTGTCGTTTTGCCGTTTTTTCCCATTTTCCAATATTTTTCAATAATCCTGATTTATGTTTTCATCGTGGAAACAAAAACTAAACTAAACTAAAACTACTCCCCGTTCAAAAGATATTCTATTTTAATCGAGACTGACAACAACATATTGTGACGTAGTGTCACGCATGACTAGACAATTTGTAAGGCACCAAAATTAGGAATGTGTATTAACATGGCTTCAAAATTTAATTGTTTATTTCTATAGAACGTTTAGGAAGGTGAAATATTACAATTTTAGTAACAAAAGAGAAAAAATACGGTAATACGACATTTGTTTAAACATGTTGCGGTCATGACGACCAGTTTTTGTTAACCATGGTTAGTTGCCGTTTTTTATATACTTGTAAATTAAAAAAGAGAATGTTATGGATATTCTCCATAGCCCTGCACATCGCAGAATTGACTTTTTTTGTACACTGGCCTGCTGACTCCCTACTTATTTTGTGGTGCTTCTAATAATTACTATAGGATCGCTTGAAGTGGGGTCCCTATATTTTGTACAGTTCCGCTAGGCCCGATATGTCCAGCGCTGGGTCCAATGCCCTGCCCTAAACACTAATTTAAATCCTGCCCTAAACACTATAATCTACTAACCCTAACTCCAATCCCATGTTTAAAACTAACTATAGCGGACCTAGTGGACCTAGCGGACATAGTGGACCTAGCGGACCTGTACAAAATAGAGGGACCGCTTGGAGTGCTATTAGATCGCTTATAGGTTCAGGGTAAGAGTTTGTGTTTCAAGCGCTTTAAGCGATCCTGTAGTAATTAGATGAACCTCTTATTTGGTGTTCATTTTTCAGTTTTAGTAAACTGTCGGTAGGATAGGTGAAATGTGCATTTGTAATATTTCAATGTTGCTCTTTCCTTTTTATCATCGTTGTGTTCTAACCACTTTCTTAATTTGTACAAAAATAGAACTTTGTAAAATAGGAACACAGATACCAAATTAAAATATTGGGTTCTGGTGTACGGTTTGCATACACAATTTTTCCAAAACTGCCGAAATCAGCCACGATGGCTGAATCCGATGCATTCAGTGACGACCAGAATGATGCATCAATCAAAGCTATGTCTCTTAATTCACCTGAAGTTCCATTCAGTAACAGAAAGATTAGTAACGATGACGAAAATGGTTGGTTTATATGTTTAGTTTTACATTAAAAAATATGCAACAGGTCATTATTGATGAGGTACAATACTGGTACCTCTAATTACTACATAATAAGCTAATAAATTTAAGATCGCACTTTACCGTAACGCTTTTTCATTGCTTGGAGAGTTGGGGATTTAAGCGAAGGATTTCTGTTACAAGCGATCCTGAAATAATTAGTGGCTCCCTGAGTAATGAGCTTGATGTGTCATTTTGATTTGTAAGCGACTAGTAACATTGTCTGTTGTATTACGTTAAAATCTCTATATTTTGTTTTGCACTTTTATAAAAAATGTTCGGTGTTAATACCCCATTTGCTTTGATTATATAACTTGTTTTTACCAAAAAGTGTTTAAACAAATATAAATCAATATGTGATGTTATACCAAACTAGAGTTAAAAAGAAGAAGTGGTTGTAGTTACCTGTGTTTTTTTATGTTTTCAGATTCTATTAATGCTTTTTGTTATTCCAACAAATGTTAATTCCAAGTTACTTAATTTTTTGACATTTGTTATATAGTAATTTTTTTTACATATTTGTCATATGCCATATTGATAACACAGTCCGCCATATCTTTTTCTTTAGATGGAGTCCCGGATTTAAAAGCTCCATTCCGATCTGTGAACAGCATTCTCAATTTATCCCGAGAGGAAAAAAGCAGAAACGATTCCCGTCGAGTTTCATTCCCTGACGACGACAAAATAATCAGTGGTTATGGGGAACCTAGGAACCCATGGGCAAAAGGTGAAAATATTAACTTAATCAAAATGTAAAAATTTGTAAAAATATTAACAAAATAAACATGGGGGTTGCAATGAATGATTAGTTAGTTCACAAAACAAGTAAATTCTCCAAACACTCGAGTCAAATCATCTTGACGTTCTAACTCGAGTTATGTCAAAGTCGGTATGACAAGGGAAAAACTAAAAGGGGGGAAAGCCGGAAGGTGTGAAGGAGGGAAACTACATGCTAAAATGAAGATTAGGGCATTGGAGTTAGTTTTAAACATGGGGTTAGAGTTAGGGTAAGTTCTGGGGTTGAGGTTAGTGTTTAGGAAAGGGTTAAAATTAGTTTCCATAATTTTGGTGAGAAGTTTCCCTCCATCCCTCCTTCCCGCTTTCTTTTCCTTTAGCGTAAGCCTACCCCATAATTAAACTTTTTTAGAAAATAACAAGTTTTAAGAAATGTAGTCTTATAAAAAAATAAACCTATATTTTCAGTATACATTCCTTTAATGTGTTTAGAAATATAATTTAATTCCATTATTGATTTACCAGTAATAAGAAAGGAAATGAGCAATTATCAAATTTAAAATCAGACGTATATAACAAATCATGTTAAAAATCTGAAAAAAAATATATAAATGTATACCCTTTTAGAAACCCTATTTAAAAAAAGATAAATATTCAACCGAATTAGATTCTTTATGTTTTGCTTGAATGCATATTAAATTCCAGCGAAAACTACATCCACTGAGGACTTGATACAAGCGTACACAACATCTTGTCAGCATTGGGGGGTAAAACCCATCACAAAGCTTCTAATGCAGTTGCAAGTAAGCGTATTTGTTTATTACTTCTCATGCCGCACAGACCCTTTGAAATCTGATAATTTGAAATCTGATAGTCGTAAACTATTAGGACAACGCACGACTAAATGGGGAAATACAAGGAGAACTACCCTGACAGGAGGAAGACTTTGTTTCATCCCAGTAATTGTTGGCCCCATTCATTACTGATGATTATTACCGGCAGTAATGTGATATTCATTCCCTTTGTTTTAGATGTGTTTAAATGTTTTTATTCATTTTCAATCAAGGGAATGACTCCCAATCCCAACAATAATTTGTGCTGATTTAAATGCTTAATGTAGTTATTTTTGACAGGAAGTCAAAGATTTCTCCGTCCGAGCCCATTCTTTAACACTGAAAGGTAAAATTATTCCTTGTCTATTTAAAGCTTATTGCCATGTATTCTGATAATCATTATATCAAGTAATATTACTTGTGCAAATCAGTTCTGAATTTTCTTGCCTGTGTATACAGTTATGGGAATGTTCTTAGTGAAATTACGGAATCTTGGAATCAATAATTGAGAATTTATAGAACAAACCACACTATTACTTAAAAAAAAAGCAAATAATAGGTTTTGTCATATGTATACAGTCCTCGAAATTCGCCACGGCAAAAGGCAATTGCCGTGGACTTTTGCCAAATTAACCAAAGTCCACGGCAAAAAAAATGCCGTGGGTTTTTTTGATCAATTAATAATTGCAATTCTGTTTTAAACGAATTTATGTCAACACTTTTCTTGATCAATAAAACGATTAAGAGGCAGTCGTCATCTACTGTATTATCAAAAACGTTCGTTACTTTGACTACTAATTAGCGTTAATAATCGTTTTTTTTCAATGCAAAGTTGCTATGTAAAATGTTAAAGAATAGCGGGTATTAAAACAACGGTCCGATAAAAGAAAGCACAGTCCTTGATAACGTCTAAGTTACACTTCAAGTAGTAAAAGCAACGACAAATAAAACGCTAATTCCACCTACTACAATAAAATGGCGTTTTGATAACATTAAATATTGCGTCATTAGGCTTAAAATCTAGTCAATACAACGAATTGCTTTTAAC
>CH002018.1:121456-150127 GCA_000149265.1 Ciona savignyi
ATTTTAATGAAATTTTGAATTTAAGCCCACGCTAGTTTTAATCCATGCAACTTATGTGAATAAACTACTACAAGCTACAATCATCATGTTTTCTATACATAACTTACGTATAATAGTAGGTGTGTTGGCAATGTCATGGACAATGTACTGGCCCCAAAACGGCAACACACTACTGGCTGAAGAAGAACTCGTCATTTATTCGAAGTGATAGTTTAAAATTTCCTATTAAAAGTCATAAAGTTTGAAACCTGATAAAAACTACCTCAAGTTTCAACTTAAAGCTTTCGCCATTTCTTTCTTTAATAATTCTGCACAATCCACGTATGGCACTTTTCTGTCTCCTAATTTGCTTCAAAATCTCTCAAAACTGTAACATACAGCTGTAACCTACTTACAGGTGCTAATAGTTATTCAGGGCGTCATTTCAGTATGCAAGCTCCCATCAACGAAAACATTGTCACCAACTTTAACTACCACTTTTTAGTTCCCACCATACAGCCCTAAATATCGCGGCAGCATACGTCGAGTTGATAACAGTTATTGCTTTCTGATATTTAGCATTAGAGATTTCTAATCCTTAGTTTCGAGTGCTTTTTTTGTAGAAGTTTATTGTCGTCTATCCTAGATTTGGTGCAATTTTTCGTGGCAGTATATTTTGTCGTAATAAAAAAAGACAATTCCCTGCTTGAAATTTTTTAAATTAAGCGCAAAATATGGAAAAAAAAACTGTTTATGTTTACCTTTTTGCTAAATGGCCGAATGATGCTAAAATCATTCGTATGAGATAGTACTGTTTTATCTACGTGAATAGAAACACGAACAATCGTCAGATTAACCCATTTCCTCGTCGAGTTTACTTGTCGTGTGTTGTTATTTTTCGTTTTAAAGTTCAATCCAAGTGTAGGCCTAAAATGCAATACCAGAACCATAAGAACAGCTTGGTAGTTTAATGCGTCGTCTTTCAACAAACACGGCTGTAAGTTCGAAACTGGTCACTGGTTAGTCCGCCCGGTTAGACTGGTGGTTTAGTGTGACGCCTTACAACCGAAGGGTTGAAGATTCAAAACTGGTCGCTAGCTAGTTAGCTGTGTTTTTAGGCAAGGCACTTAACAGACATTGCCTAAAACCAGCCGATTAAAGGGTTCTATGTAATTAAAGAAACCTGTAAACCATACGCAACACAATGCAATAGCTCCGTTAACCCGACAGTGGCCGCGAGGTGATGTGACGATTGCATATATGTGTTAACCTCCTTGGTTTTCCCATGCACGGGGATAAGCATGAATATATCCTATCCTAACCTAATCTGGTTAGATGGTTCTGTCCTTAAACAAGAAACTTCCCGAATAAAAGAGAAAGAAATACCTTCCATTTCATATGCCAATTCGATATAGAAAAAACGAACTTAGTGATGAGCCCATCTTGGGATCGAAACTGCGCCCGGTAACAAAAAAGAAAAAAATTAATAAAGCAATCATACGAGCACGTAGTGCGGTCGCTTGCAAAAAAAATGCCATATACCGAAAGGACAATACCATGTTCTGGCTAAAGACATAGCGTCCTGCTAAATTAGCAACCGGAGAAAATTTACTGCTTTGTTGCTTACCACGATTGGTTGGCTCCTTAAACTTTAAATTTTCTATTTTAAAATTTTTGGAGTCTGGAGCCAGAATGAAGCCAGCTAGTATAGCGACATCGCAAAAAAATATCCAAAATTTACAATTAATAAACAATTCACAATTTTTAGACAAATATGCACATACCCTATGCAACAACAATAAATAATTGCTTTTATTCGCTATTTACAATTTTATATAATAGTTTTTATTCGCTATTTACAATTTCATATAATTGCTTTTATTCTCTATTTACAATTTCATATAATAGTTTTTATTCGCTATTTACAATTTAATATAATTGTTTTTATCGCTATTTACAAGGCCTGCTGCGAATTTCAACTGAAACCTCAACCGGAATTACGCAAAAGAAACACATCCCATACCAGAAGAATAATTTTCCACTTGTGAAATTATTCCTGGAGTCTGAGCTTCGGCACTAAACCTGCTGCTTAAGATTTTTACTAGGAAAAAATTTGAACCCATGATGGGTTCCTTATTTAAACCTTTTTCTTATAAAAGTAATCGATATATGAATGGATCTCGTTAACGACTCGGCCACCCAATGATTTGCATGTGTTCTAAATCTTTTTTGTATAAATTTTAACTTTAGGCGGTTTGGTGCGACGCCTTTCAACCGAAAGGTTGTAGATTCGAAACTGGTCGTTATAGTCGATTGTGCCCTTGGGCAAGGCACGTAACATACATTGCCTGAACCCAGTGGATTAATGGATTCTACCAAATTGAAGGAACGTGTCTATCATACACAACACACTGCAATAGCATCGTTGAACCGACGGTGGGTGCGAGGCGATCTGACGATTGCCCGTGTATTAACCCCCTTGGTTTTTCCATCCACGGGGATAAACATGAATAACCTATCCTATTCTGTCCTATTTTGTACTAATTTTAATTTTAGGCGGTTTTTGTCAAAATCTACATATTGCGACTCTCCCAATAATCCGATCACGTTTACATTAGTTTTATTATTACTATTTGATCTCTAGATGGCGTACTGGAGAAAGAGGTCAACTTTAAGGCATCAGAAGATTACAATGTACCGTCGTGTGGCCAAATGGTTAACGCGAGCGATACATATACCGACTCTTATACAATAAACGGTCCTGGTGACGAGCCCATCATGGGCTCAAAATTTAGCTCGGTTTAAAAAACCTTAAAAAGGAGGTAACGATGAGATAAATTTTGACCCTAACCTTTTTGAGTATCAAAGCTTTTATTAAAAAAAATCGGCAAAAATTATTTTCATGAAAATATTGATCACTACGGCTTAATGCACTGCAAGCATACAGCACAGATCGCAGCTTAAACAAACACCCGATTAAAGCACGCCATATGCGGTCGCTACATCGATCAATGGCATAAGCGACAGTGGGAACGATCCATATAGGTAGGTATATCCGATAGCGTCACACAGAGACTAGAATCGCTGAGTGGTGGTCGCGAAAGCGTCTTAACATCACTTTCATCTTAAAACAAATATCTCTAACGTATCGATTCGGTGGCGACGGATAATATCATGTACCAAGGGCACTCATCCGAGAGAGATCACTGATCATGGATTATGAAAGCATATGTGCTGTTCGTTGTAGCATACTTGCGAATTCCGGTTGCAACATCGACGTGATTCTGTAACAGTATTATATTAATCTCTCACGGTTTTTAACGTGCGTTTTGAGCCGAAGTAATATTTAATATAACGCGACGAAAATTGGACTTTGTCGCAGGGTTTAAAATTAAAAAAATGAACAAAAGTTAATCATTATATATTCCCATTTGTTAGGCTACCGTTGTCCCAAACCCATATATCTATATTAGAGAAAATTACAGGCGTTATTTTGCCGTGTTATTTGCACCTCACACCAACGTAATTCGTTATATTGAGCATTCGTTACCTAAAGGGAATACTTTATTACCCTAAGTGTACGTACCGCCTTCGTCCTAATATGTTTAATAGGATTTCAATTGAGATTGTTCTAGTGGTAATATTGTATTATTTACATTAATATCGTTTCGCTGTTTCAACGATTAGATGTACCGTTCCCTCCCATGAGAAACGAATACATTTAACAAATCAATTGTATATGTTTGTACTCGCTTAATGTACTGGATAACTACTAACCAATTGATATTAAACGTTTCTTTAAATTATAACGATTGAGGTAAAAAAAAACAATAAACTGTGATCATAACGCAAGCAAGGCTGTTTTTGTTAACATACCAACAATTTTGAATTGTCTGTATGTTAGGATTCAACTTATAGTTTTTTATTCTTTTTTGACGCTGGGCGAAGGAAACAGCCCATATTCAAGGACCATTCTGATTTTATGCTTCTTTGATCACAAGTTTAATGTACCATTGAACTACGATGTGCAAATTCTTTGCCTTTTAGTCCTTTTCTGCCTGTTTTTTTCACGTTTACGGTGACATATTTTCGCCTCGCGTTTATGCATATATACACAATTTATTACAACCCTTTTTCATGGAAACGTTTAACATAACACGTGGTTTAGATCTCTTATACACCTTCTTGTGGCCAAAATGCAGATATAAACTAATTTTCCCAAACGATAAAGGTTCCTTTATCGTACGCAAGAGTCTCGCGCAGTAAAATTTCAACAGAATGTATGTTCTTTCTGTTGTATAACATCTATGGCAAAATGAACCTATCCAATATACACTGCAAATGTGGGTTTGGTGTCAAAATATACATAAGTTTTGTCCATCAAAAATAACCGTAGAAGTTATATTTAACCATCTTACGCAGAAATGTGAGTACAGAACCTTAACATTATTTAAATCTATAGGTAAGATTATTTTTTCAAATATAAAATGGCGTTGCATAATGTTGCCTTGTAGCTCTTGGATTCGCGTTATTGCGATAACTGTTAGTTTTAGTGCTTCGTTTATGTTAAGCAATACTGCAAAACTGGTTTTGGGGATAATTTAAACCTCATCAAATCATTTTGCAATCCTTTACGCTTTTTGTTACCAATGCCGGCTTTCCATTTCCGAATGGTTTTAATGGCGCGGCGAATTTAATCAGTCGAGTGCGCCATTGATAGAGTATCATTCTAGATTCATCCGGCTTAATGTAAATTAACAGTCTCGTTGACTTGCAGTGGGAGTATGGATATGATCGATTATTGCCGACTACAATACAGCATGTTATCCGGCTTGCATTGTGTTATTCCAACCCGTCGAGACGTTTAATTTGCAAATTGACCGAGCCGCCGTACACGGTGTATATGCTCTTGCAGTGACATGGGAATGTACAAAATTTTAAAAATTGCTGATGTTTTTCTTCTGAACTGCAAATTGACTAGTTGAAAACTGACGCCTGGCCAATTTATATCAATTTTAATCTATTATTTACCTGTTTTAATTTTTTTAATATGCAATCTGTACGCTCCTTAATTATCTTTGGTACGTTGCCTATTTCGTGAATGCTTTTTTGCAGTGAAACTGGGTTTTAATAAAATGTAATGTCGGTAACCGGACGGGACACAAACACAAAAATAACGAGTGCAAGAAAATTCAAATAAAAAGAATCATTAACGAATTTGGGTTTGTCGTACTTCAGTCTGTTGGCTCTTTTGTGTTCGTCTGATAGTTTTCTTCATTTGTGATGTCATCACTCTCCATTCTTTTGTCACAATGGTTTGATGGGGAGGGCGACGCGACTGAGGAACAAGAATCGCTCTCCGCGTTTGTTTCCTTCGATGACGTAGCAAGCCGGTGCAGTGACGTCATCGGAGGGGTTGAGAGGAAGGAGGAGGACGAGAACGCGCTCCCGGTGGGGGAATTCCCTTTATCGATATACGTGGGGGGTTGGAAGTGGGGCAGGGAGACGTGGAAGTTAGGAAACTTCCCCATGGCCCACATCATAGCAGGGTTGTCTGAGGGGGAGGAAAAGTGTCGAAACAAATCGTTCTGGTATGAAGCGGGGGAGGTCGGCTTGCTTCTTGGTTGTGGGCTAATTTCCCCTTGCTGGCGACTGAAGAAAACAATTGGTAAAATAAATACAGACTGTCGAAGATACAAGAGTAAGTTTGAAAATACTCAAGTAACCCCATACCATTTACATTTAATTTTGGATTTTTTATTTTAGCAAAGAAATATTTTATTTCAATAGGCTTAGGGTGGGGGCTTCGTAAAACAGTAAATATGCTAACGGAGAAAAACAATAAATAATCTTCTTACTTGTTTTTGGCTGCAGCTGCCCTGTCTCTTTGTCGTCTGTTTTTGAACCAATTTCCAACTTGGGTGGGCGTGAGGCCGGTCGCGTGCGCTAATTCCTTCTTTTTGCCCGGGTTTGGATAAGGGTCTTGTAAATACCATTCTCTTAACAAGCTTCTCGTTCGTTCCTAGTTAAAAAGAGATGCTCATTAAATGCGAAAACAAATCATGAAATCTTGACAGATCCAAGACAAAAATCCAATCCGTGTATTGAAATTTGAAAACAAAACATGGTGAAAATAAACCCCATTGTTACGTTTTGATTGTCACCTGCTGTACAGTACGGTATTTTAGTAATGTTCTCTTACCTTAAAGCAATGAGTTTTTTGTTCTCCATCCCAAATAGTTCTTGGAAGAGGAAACTTTTTACGAATTCTGTACTTATCAACTGGCCCCAATGGTCTTCCTCTTAACTTTTCTGCTTCTTGGTAGTGAGCTTCAAGCCACATTGCCTGTACACAAAACAAAAACAGATTAAGCACAAGCAATATAGCAACTTAAAATTAACAGCTGCTGAAAAATTCATTTTTTTATCTAAAAAGGCAAAATTACATTCGATATCTGTCGTTTTTTTCTGTTTTTTTTATTATAAATATGTACAAACCAAATTAAACGAATAAATATACTAATTATCTTTCTATTAAAATTCATAAAATAATATTAGTAAATGTTTACCTGTAGTTTCCCGTGCGAATCCTTCTCCGTGAACCGATGTGTCTCCAAAATGGCGTACAGATCTCTATAGTGTCCCTGGTGAAAGGCAACGATGGCGCGTGCGCGCAGGACACCTTCGTTTGTGTTCAGTACTTCCAGAACACCTGGGACCGCCGGAAGTGACCACAGAAACCGAGCCAGTCGTTCGATGTCGCCACTCTCTTGCAAACTTTCACACACCGTAGCGATTTGAGTTGGACTGAACGTCAATGCTGGAAACGGTACCAGCGGACTTGATGCGGGAGCTGCAACTGGTTGCTGAAGTAGATTGTGATTTATCATGTGCCTTAGTGCCGCCGCCGCCGCCATTATGTCAGGTCTGGGGTTCGAACCCAGGCTCCCTAGTGAATCCGCCGATGCCCCGAAAAGCTTGGCTAAACTCGAACTCGGAGAAAATGAACTTTGCGACGCCGTTATAGGGGGAGTCCGTGGCGCTGCTTCTGCGACCTCACTACTACCAAGCAGCATAGTTTTACTTTCTATATTCACAAGAAGAAACGATCATCAGTAAAATATGAACCGAATGCTGAGTAAGTGAGATCGCGGTGCCCATGTCTTTCCCGTATCCTTTTTTCCTATCCTCTCTTCCTTTAATCCGCGACTCTTCCAAGCTTCTCTTCTGTGATTACGTTCCGAGGCGAAGATCAAACAAGACAATTAGTAAACCCGAATTGTCGTCGAAACATTAGTCGCACGTCGCGGTCTTAGCCTGGGGATCATGTGATTTGCTCAGATTAACTCCTGGCTTTGCGAATCACTGTTTTATGACAACTGGTCGATGTTTTTATCCACAGCTATTCGCTTAAACCCTTGCCACATGAACCTTGCCATAAATAACATTGTATTTTAATTTTAAATTTTAAATACCTTTTTAAAGAAAAATAAGATATTCGCTAATTACAAATGTTTGAATATTACAGTGAGATTTCAAAACACTATTACTTCTACTGTTTATAAAGCTAAAAAAATATTTATTAGCTGAATAAAAATCATGTAAACTGGTAGCATATTTTCAAGAGAAGAAAGTGCAATAACAAAGATATAAAATTTGCAATTCATAATTTAGCCGATTTTACAATTGATTTGTCAATTTTCGAAATCGAAAAAATCAAAGACATATGGAATTAAGAAAGTAAAAATTTCAAAGGACCTCTCATTCCAGATTGTCCCGACCACCCGCATGCGTGCGCGAGTCTCTAGTGTTTGTTTAAGTCACATTAACCTCGTGGTACAAGTTGATTATGCGTGGATTATTGCGCACGGCCACTGAGATCTCGATTAGCTTTCATCTGCTAATCTTCTGCTAACTTGACATGTCTTTACTTGGCCTTTGTGCTGGCGCAGTAGGTATCCGCGCCGTGCTTAGTCTAACTGCGTAAGCCCTCGCGTTAACAAGCTTACATTACGACGTAACAATGCTCCCTATGACGAAGGTTCTGGGGCATATGTGTTACCTGACCGAATCAACGTTGAAAATGATTTTTAAACCGAAATCCGATTATATTTACCCTACATACCTGTAAACGTGTGAACGAATGCTCAAGCAGACTACTTAAAAAGCGATTGTGACGTCATAAATCGAGCAGTATATTATGCTAATTAAATATACCACATTGGAATAGCAAAGAACAACCTGTTACATATCATTTTTAATATCTTAAAAATCTAACATTTTAAATTATATTTCATAAATAAGATTTATAATATACATATTGATATCATTACTGTGGTAGGTGTAATAACGTTGTCTTAAAATTGTTTAACTCGAAATGCAATACAATATAAGCAAAAATTATTGCAACTTAATATAAATAAATACTTGTAAAACTAAATTTCTTTAAACAAACCCTATATTCGTGTAAAAATACGCTTTCAAAGGTGAAGCCGAGACGGATTTTCTTTTGGTAATAATTTTCGGTTTCTTAAATATTTTTGTAATTTTAAAAGGAAAAATTTGAGACTTTTAATAAGTTATTAGCTACTAGATGAAAGTGCAAATCCCAGCTGTACTAAATTATTTACTAATCTTTGCCGCTTTAAACATTTTCGCTTTTGATAATTTTACGTTTCCTTGTTCTTTGTTATTTTTGTTTTCTCATCGCTTAAGTCATCAGCGCCATAAAAGCGCGATTGGGATTATGAAATAAAACAATATTGGTTTATCGAAGTCCTTCGACACCCAATACGTCTGAATCAATCCACTCTAGTTGGGGATAATGTAACAACCGTCTTTGGAATGCGACTCTGCATTGCCTTTTAATCAATCAGAGTCTAATCGCCCAGCGTACAGCCTGGCGACTGTACAAAATGGCGGCCGCTCCCGTGCGCGAAAATTCGATAATGGGCCATTGTGTAGTGTCACTCGAATGATATTGCTTCTTTCAGCTAATTGCAGAAACTCGCTGCTCCGTGCTCCTAAACCGGTCGCCCAAACCGAATTACGGTGGCCCTTTGCTGCGCAGTTCGCCGTCGCAATTGCATTTACTGTGGAAGCCTTGAAATCGGTAATCTACTTAAACAGAGCGGCCCTATCCACTGGGCCCATTACCACCGTTCTGAGCTGATTTCGGCAAGTAGTTAATATACCTTCGGCGAAAACGTGGTTGCTGCGTAAAGTACGTTTCCCAGCGGAATCGCTGAGAAAATGTAACCATTGTTATGTCATTTAGCACCGTGTTCGTTCAAAAACTCTACCCGGACATTAAGATATTAAACGAGAAAATTAAAACGTTTGAAATGTAACCTGGCATTCCGGAACCACTATATTATTTTATTCGATTTCGTCGGTTTATTATAAAAATAATATATTCAGCTGTGTAACATGTTTAGCACTCTATCGAGTTAGCTAAAGTCACCGTAGCTCTTACGTCGTAGGACTGAAAATCGCATAATACCCAAGATCGGGCTCTATCCTAAGCGGGCCATATGTTTCCGAGCCGCATGCTATGTTTTTAAACCATTATCGTTTTTTTACCAGCGGAAACTGTATCACTAGATAATTCTACACATAACCCAGCTAAAATATCGCGCAGGAAATAAGAATTTCAAATGAACAATTTTTAATAGTAAGAATTAATGATAGCGAAATATATACCGTCGTAATATTAAAAAAATGCTTATTTACTAAGCTTGGCCCTTTGGCCTTAAGATTGACAATATCCCTATCATGTCGGATTAGTGAAAAATCTGCTAAATTTGACTTTGAAATGTGTGTTACAGATTGTTGCACTAGATCATGCGTTATTTTCATTTGAGCATTTTCGTATTACTGAATCCGTATTATCTTACGCTTGTCTGAACAGTCGTACGCGATGCTTTGACGTTTAACGGCATGGTGTGTTTACGTGTGCACTGCGGTGTATATTGGGACCTCGAAAAATAGTTAAAACCTAATGGTGTTCCATTATTTAGTCGATTTGTTTTGTGTCACTTTCAGAGAACAGAATGACTCTGACACGACAGCCAATAAGGGCGCTCCCAGAATCAATGCCTATTATTTCGTCACAAACGAATCCGAACCAATAAAACAAAACAAATTTGAATCGAACGCCTGGACGAATGAAAAGGACTTTTACTCCGCAAACCGAATATCCAATAAATGTAAACTACTGGTCTTGATAAGATGCTTTGGAATCGGATCGAATTCCTATTCGAATGGCCGTAATATCAAAAGTAAAATTTTAGACTCAGATTTTTTGCATGTATGCTCTCATATATTTTTTTCTAAAAAGATAATTCGCTTTTAAGCATGATCGCGCAACAAAATTAGTTGGGGTATTTTTGTTTTTTTGCTCTAAAACAATTGATTTTTACCTGGATTCCTTTTTAGGCGTCTGTGTATTATTGATTTGTATTATTGTGTCCCAGGAGCAGTCATTTTTTAAATTGCGACAATTGGACATGTAAACCAACGTGACCCTACACCTTTGTATACGAAACAATGGGCATTGTTGGTCGGCGATTATGCTGGGTGTGACGAATTGTTCGGGTTTCGTTAGCGCACCTAAGATTAAGGTTAGCCGAAAATAAATCTTGCATTAAGAACAGTAGAGAAGTAAATTACCGTGCGCTTATTCTAATAAAGCATACACTGCTCTCGTAAGGTCGTATGGCGAATGATTAACGTGACCGATAAATATACTAATTCTATATAGACACGTTTTTAACGAAGATCGTATTAAAGCTACAAAACCAAGCTCGGTAAAAACAAAATCTTATAAGTACAAATCTTCCATTGTATGTTATTAAACCTACCTAAAGGTATTCACTGGAAATTAAACTATTTGTCTACAAACATATCTGAAGATTCTTGCTTTTTGCTTGTCATTAAAATTCAAATTAGACAATGTTAAAAAAGGGTTTTCGTACAAAAGGTAAATGTATAACATGAAGTTATTTAATTGTATTCAATTTGTGTGTTTTATAAAAAATCAATATTTGTTTTTTTGTATATTATTCGGAATGCAAATAAATTTTTTTTAAAAATGGTATTGATGTTCAATAAAAAAAAATTAATTACTTTTATTCTTAGTAAATTGTAAATGATAGATTAATTCCAACATGGAAGAAATATTTTTTTCATTGATTGATGTCTTTTAATTTGTTCATTTAATTTTTTTAATCCATTCATATATATATATATATTTATATAATTATTGCGAACAAAATAAAGTTATATAAATGGCTACATGTTTCGCACATGAGAAATTGCTCTCCAAAATACCCTCAACTTACTCAATTAAAATTTAACTTTAAGTCGTATGTTCCGATTATACTGTTTGTTGACAAGATTAAAAATGGTTTAAAAATAAATTTTAAAATAATTGCAGGTACGCCGGGCAACTGATTTACAGCAGAAAAGTAATACTGTTTTTAGCAGAGCAAATCCTTTTGAAAATTCATATTGCGGTATTGGCAAAGTAAATCCTACTGGAAATTTATACTGTTTTTGGCAGAGCAAATCCTACTGAAAATTCATATTGTTTTTGGCAGAGCAAACCCCACTGAAAATTCATACTGTTTTTGGCAGAGCAAACCCTACTGAAAATTCATACTGTTTTTTGGCAGAGCAAACCCTACTGAAAATTCATACTGTTTTTTTGGTTTTATGAATGGGACATACCCCTATTAAACGTTGTAGTATAATGTGGGCTTATGACATGGACGTCCCGACATGCCTAGCGTGCTCGAGGCGCCATGGTGTCAAAAGAAGCTTTCTCGCGTATGTAAATGAGCCGCAGGGGTCCGGTATTCAACATAACTCCGTGCCATATAGCCAGGATTACTAGATAATAATGCAGTGCTTTAATTTAGCCTCAAACTAACGTATTCGTTCAAATTTGGACCGACGAGACTAAGCTCTGAATAGTACTAGTGCCCGATAGACTATTTTCTTTCTTTCTTTTCCCAAACCCGGTAAGTTTTAAACAACTTTGAATTGATAACGGAAATAAAGTGGTTTTAACGCAGCGGGAAGCGTATAACCCTGGCTCCAATGATATCTAAGCCAAACATTCAGTGTAGCTTAAGCTTTCTGTCTTGTGCCATTAGTGGGAAATTCAAAAGGATTATAGTTCAGCTTTCTATAAACCGACGTAATTATTACAATATCGGCACAATAAGTAACGACAGATTACGAAAGTGACCAACTTAACAATTAACTTGTTTCGGTAAATATCTACACTTAGTTGTATCGGCATATATCTTTCACAAAATGTCATTTGATACCGTTGGAATTAAGCTACATCTATTTAAACACACGTTAGTTCTATTTATCTTTAAAATTTCCCGGTCGAGAAGGACACCTTATCAAAATTAAATTTGGGTTTGTGCTTTTTTACTCTATTTTCAAAGCAACTGAATAAAATCTCCTAGTTTTGAGCGCTCCAAGACCACCAGGTCTGGGTCAATTAAGGGTCTATTGTGATCTCCTAAAATCTAACCCGAATGACGCAATACTAACGCCATAAAGGCGATTGTTACGTGTGGTCTTTGTATCTGAGTCATTACTTCTGTGCGAGATAGTCGAACATTTTGAAATCGACCGGGAATTTTTGAATAAAGGTAATTGGAACTAACGTGTGTTAAAATAAAATGCGCTGATAAATTTGATCTCTAGCGACATCATACGAGTACAGATAATCTGAAATTAAAGAAAGTCGTCTTAAATAATTAGTAATGCATCACTACTCTAAAATATACAGTTTATTTGACTTTAAATGTACAATTAACCTATTTAAAATACCTATTTAAAGAGATACCAATACACGATCATTTATAAGTGTAGCTCAAACATACTTACTTACAACCAAAAAGTTCTTTAATGAAAAATTTGGAAATTTCTCTGTTTAATGCCACACCAAAATATTTTTTACATTTCGAATTTAAACGTTACACTCATTATATTTACAAAAGTTAGCAAACTAGTTTGATCAACATGGGTATGTAGACGTAATAGCATCCATCTAGGAAAAGTTTTTGATCATCATCGTTGCTTCTTTCAGAGGACCTTCAATTGATTTCCACGTCATTTCGCTGAATATATTTGTGTTGAGGTTTCCCGCCAAAGGGACACCGAAGAACAGCCACCATGCCCCATGGTCTTGTGCCAAGTTGTCGATGTCTATATCGACTGTTACAAACCTCGATGAAATTATTTGGATTGTCGAACCTGAAGATAAATAAAGTATAATTCGACATAGAAATGAAATAACTGCACTAGTTGCATTGGAAGGTCGTGTGTTGCTGCTGCATAAAATACAACAAAACCCGATGAAACCGGTACGTAACAGCGTGGTTAGCACGGAAATTTAATATACAGCATACTGATGTCCACCTGATTGGCTTGGTTGGTTAGTGGGCCGCCCTTCAGTCGAAGGGTTTCAGGTTCGAAACCGGTTACCAGCTAGTCGCGGTCGTGTCCTTGTGTGTTAACGCCCCTTGCGTTCTCCAATTAAACATAAATATCCTATCCCATGTCTTCATAATAAATAAATGAGTTACGATTAGATCACAGAAGTATATATAACCTGGTCCCTTAAAATACAAGCCTAAAAGATTTTTATGATATAATTTACCGAATGGGTATTGGTACCAAGCTCTCATTTCATAACGGTTGACGTCTGCAGCCGAAGACAAAAAACGAAAGTACCTAGAAGAAGATCGACATGAAAATAAAGTGAAGGGATATTATATAGGATAGGATAGGATATTCATGTTTATCCCCGTGAATGGGAAAACCCCAGGGGTTATCACACGGGCAATCGTCAGATCACCTCGCGCCCATCGTCGGGTTACCGGAGCTATTGCAGTGTGTTGTATATGATAGACACGTTCCTTCAATTTGGTAGAACCCATTAATCCGCTGGGTTCGGGCAATGTCCGTAAAGTGCCTTGCCCAAGGACACAACCGACTAGCTAGCGACCAGTTTCGCACCTGCAACCTTTCGATTGAAAGGCGACGCACTTAACCGCTAGCCCATCGGGCCGGACAATATGATGTTAGCACGAGAAAAATGCAAAGTCGGTCCTAAATATAACTTATATTATATATGCATTACATATATATAGTTTTTTTTATCCCAATAAAAAGGTAGCAGGCTAATGTTATATACTCTATGGTAGAGAGTATAAGAAACGTTTAGACTTAACCAAACGTAATATAATTTTATACTTTATCGCTGTAAATCTTGGGTTTAAAAGTATTCCCATAACTTTAACCGGTTCGGATTGTGTGTGTTTAACTTACTTGAAATTCGTTTCATGAGTCTCACCCAAGACATCCACGACTCGAACTTTCAACATCGTTCCTCCACTTGCTGTCAGTTGCTCTATGTTCTTTAATCCTGTGTGCAGTTTAAATCCAAGTTTTTAAATATGCCAAAACAGAGTTTGAACCAAAACTCAAATACTCAGTAAGGGTGCTTAACAACGTATATTTTATACTGGGTCAATAGAGCATCGTGTGGGGCACCTTTACAAAAGGTAACAACTAAGTAACCACATTTGGCCCCATTAACATGAGCAATTGGAGTTTATCTTATTGGTGGGTCTGCCATATTATTAAAGCATAACTTTTGTGTCGAGCATGCAAACACATTTAAATGTCGAGCATGCAAACACTTTTGTGTCGAGCATGCAAACGAGTTTAAACTTAAGAAAGGATATAGAATAGGATAGGATATCCATGTTTTCCCCGTGAATGGGAAAGCCAAGGGGTTAACACACGGGCAATCGTCAGATTACCTCGCGCTCACCGTCGGGTTACCGGAGCTATGCACACAGTTAGACATATTAACTTTATTCTTCAAAATAAAATTAAAACGAGCGTTATTCGTTTAGTAAATTTGTTGTGATTTATGAGCGACTTATTTCAAAATACTACTTCAACACTTTTTAGTTTGTATAAACAACCATTAATTTTGATGATTCTGTATTTAGGCCTGATACAAACGTGTGTGTGTGCGGTAAAGGGACAAAAGTCGCAAAGAACGTAGTTTGTACGCGCTCATGTCTATTCACTGTAATTAAACAGCAACAGTACTTTTCTTACCAAGCCAAAATTCACCGTTTTTGTCCCCGAACCCATCGACGTACTCCTGCCAATTTCTAAGAAAATTAACGCTTCCGTCAAACCTTCTGTGAATAACCTGGTGAAACACAGGTTAACTGTGACGTAGCATAGCCTACGTTGCATCAATACCCTACAGATATTTTGTTTTTGTTCTGTTTATTAACTCAATGCGTAGGAATCATTTTGACTGTTTTTCATATGTGAACAGTACATAAATGTACACCAACACTTAAATCCATTTCACATTATTCGATAACAATTTCTAGTTAGGGCATGATGCAATAGTCATGCTGTATTCTAAAATTTTGTTTTCACGTGAATGGGAAAACTATGGGGGTTAACACACAGATAATTGTCAGATTACCTCGCGCCCAACGTCGGGTAACCGGAGCTATTCCGGTGTGTTGTGAATGACATTCTTTCAATTTATCAGAACCCACTAATCCGCTCGGTTCTGGCAAATGTTCGCTAAATGTCCAATAACACAACCGACTAGGTAGCGTTTCGAATCTACAACCTTTCGTTTGAAAGGCGATGCTCTAATCCACTGGTCTTTATTGCGGCTAATCAATTCTACAATTGGAGTTGGGAGTTGCTATGTGCTAACCATATTAAAAAACTTAACATTAATTTAAGGCCCAAAAGCTCAGCCCAATTACAAAACTACAGATATAAGTAACTTGCCGTCCATTCTTCACTTATTGCAGTATAGTCGCAATAAACCAGCACAGGCGTACACGACGTCTGGTTTGTGCTTAATTTGTAAAGTTGACTTTTCTTAGTTTCCTCTAGAGCGCTCTTGCAATCCAATGGGTAGTATTCTGATATTAAAACTTTTATTAAATTAATATTTTAAACTAAAATATTAAAAGCACGCAACGTGAGCGTGAATATATTAGTCGTACGCTTGATTAAACCATATTCGTGTGTGGTTGGTATGTAGTCAAATCGGACTTTAATTTATAGCGGAGAAAAACAAAAACAAAACGACAATCAGCTAAAATACTTTATTATAAAAAAAACAAATACTTCATTATAAACAAACAAACACTAATAATAGATACACTGGAGAGCGATGGTCATAGAAACATAATCCATTTCTGACATCTTAAATTAAAAATTAATAGTTTTAGAAGCTCCACCTTAAATGGCGAAGGATGCACAAATTATATGAGGCAGAATTTAGCTAAGAGATCCATAGAAAATAAACGTTTTGGATTGTGATTTTTAATTAAATATTAATAGTTCAGAAACTGTACCCAAAATGGTGAAGGGTGCACAAATAAGAAGACATAAATTAGATAAGAGTATACGAGTTTTACCTGTTTCAATTTGCCATTCTATTTCTATGTTCCTCTTGGCTAACGCGGTAACTTGGGCTGTGAAGCCGGTAGTAGAAATGTCGGTGATGTCAATCGTCTTTGACTCTTGTCCGAGAACTCTTGCCTTGAGGCATTCAGGCGGTGTCGGGAAGCATTGATGAAACAGGACGTGGTGGATTCGGATGTCACTCGCCTGGTAACCTTTGTAGCTTCCTTTCACAACTGCCAACACTAAACCAATGCGGAGTGGAATTAAGGTCTTTTCGATATTCAATTTGTCAAAAGATAATCAGTTGTGTGGCAAATACAATATAATGTTAGTGATGAGCCCATCATGTGTTTAAAATTAGCATGGTATAAGTAAGAATGGGAAAGGCTGTTCATGTTTATCCCCGTGAATGTGGAAACCCCATTGGCGTTAACATACGGGCAATTTTCATATCACCTCGCGCTCACCGTCGCGTTACCGTAGCTATTGCTGTGTGTTGAATATGATTTAGACGTTCCTTTAATGTGGTAGAACTTATCAATCTACGTTCAAGCAATGTCCTTTAAGTGCCTTGGTCTGAGACATTACCGACTAGCTAGCGATCAGACTCGAAACTGAACCCCGGCTTAGAGGCGACGTACTAGCCCATTAAGCTAATCAGTCAGAGTACGACAGCAATTCTTAATTAGGCTCTCCAAAAAAATAGTTTTTCCCACCTGATTTTAAACAGATTAAAGCTGCAAAAATTCTCACAAGAAACCGATAATAAGGCATGCCTTTTAGAGATTTTGAAACTTAATACGAGCGTAACTGTCTAATATCTGCATTGTTGATAACGCAATATTTGATATAAAACCCTTAAAATGTATGACGGACCATCTACGTATAACTGTCTTCGGCGTGCATAGACGCTAACTTTCCAAGAAAAAAATTGTTAATTGTCGATATTATTAAGTAATATATTCACTATTGAATACGTATGTTTCTGATAAAGGTTGCTGGCGCTAAAAATCTTTGCTGAACATGGGGTGTATAGTTGGATCTCGCGTATTCACCCATAAAACCATAACAAACAAAAACCACTTGAGTTTTTCCCTGGAATACTTCTCCATATAAAATTGTACAATGCTAAAGATTTTGATGTGATTTGATGTAAATCTAATTCGAATGACGGAATACTGGAGCCATAAAGTCGATTGTCACGAATGGTCCGCTTAAATAAGTCTTTAAGACTGAATAAGATAGTCGAACACTTTTAAACTCACCGGAAATTTTTGAATGAAGGTAATTGGAACTAACTTGTGTTTTTGTTTTTTTTCTTACCGAGCCAAGTTTCGAACCCATTATGGGCTCGTTACTAGGACCGATATTTTGTATAAGAGGTCAAATAGTTAACGCGACCGATACATATACTGACTCTTGAACTAACTTGTATTTAAATAAATAATAAAATTGCGCTGATTTTTTTTTCTCTAGCGACCACATACGGATACAGAAAAACTGAAACTAAAGAAAGTCGCTTTGCATATTTATTAATGCGTCACTACTCTAAAATATATACAATTTATTCGAATTTAAAATTTACACTCAACTTATCTATAAATATTTAAAACGATATTAATACACGGTCATTTATAAAATGTGCCTAAACACAGCTAACTATAGACGCAAAGTGATAATTTTAAAAATTCCTCTGTTTAATGCCACCCGAACACTTTATATTCACCATATTTAGAAAAGTTCAAGTTAGAAATCAAATTTGGACAACAGGGTTAGACGTGATCATTATTGTCGCTTCCTTCAGAGGGCCTTCCACAGCTTTCCACGTCATTTCGCTGAATATATTCGCGTTGAGGTTTCCGCCAATAGGCGCATTAAAGTTTAGCCACCAAGCCCCGAGATTCTGTGCAAAGTTATTGACATCTGAATCGACTGTTACAAACCTCAATGAATTTATGTTGACCATTGAACCTGCAAATAAACAGTATAGTTAGAAATAAAAATAAATATACACCCCCTCCGTTGAAACAAACGAGCATATGTTATTGGAAAACCATAAAAAAAAACAGAAAAACCCGATAAATCCAATGTGAAACAGTGTGGTGGTAAGGTGTGGCCAAATAGTTAACGCGTCCGATTTATATACCAAATTCAATATAACAAAACGGTCTTGGTGACGAGCCCATCCTAGGTACGAATCCCATAGCCTGGCAAAAAAAGAATAGAAAAGAAAAAAACAGCGTGGATAACACGGCATATACAGCTTACAAGTAAATAAAGGAGTTAAGATTATATCACAGGAGTATAAAACCTGCCCCTTCAAAGACAGGAGTAAAACATTTGTTGTATGGTATAACTTACTCGCTGATGATTGGTACCAAACTTGCATTTGATATCGATCAACGTCCTCGGTAGATGGCAAAAAACGAAAGAACCTAGAAGATGTTGCTCATGAAAATACAATGAAGGTATCTTATATATTGGCACGAGATACACATGAAAACTTGATCCTAATTTATTTTGATAAAAAAGTAGTAGGCTGTAATGGTGCATAGTAAGGAATATTATGTCTTTACAAAATTATATATAAGGTTACTTGATGCCCAGAGGTGATGGGTTTAAAAATGTTTCTAAAACTTCACTTCGTTTACAACGGTCCGGATTGTTTGTGTTTAACTTACCCGAAATCTGATTCGTGAGTCTCGCCCCAGACATCCACTACTCGAATTTTCATCATGTTTTTAGTACTTGCCAGTTGCTTTATATTTCTTAAGCCTGTGTGCGATATAAATCGTGGTAAGTTTTCAAATACTCAATTTTGTGATCATTTAATTGTATATTTTTCCTTAGAAAACCGTCTACTCAGGACTTTTCATTTCCGCCATCATTCACGGGTCAATTTCGAATAAATTCATAAAGTTTTGGACAATGACGCGTTATTTCTAACTTTGAATAAGAGACGTATAAGCATACTGCAACTTCTCCCAAAGACAGGTGTTACGAGTTTTTTTATCTTGCTGGTGGTCCTTTAAATTTTAAAGTATTTGATCATATAAACAAAACAGATATTTTAAATTGAGTTTGCATTGTTGCGTTGCGTAAAGAAACCTATTTTAGTAGGATATTTGTGTTTATCCCCTTGAATGGGCAAATGCAAGGGGTGTTCTCACACGACAGATTACGTCGAGCCCATCGTCAGGTTACCGACCCTATTGCAGTGTGTTGTCACTAAAGCGTCTTTTAGTTTTAGTAGAACCTAATAACCCACTCCAACCTAAATAAAAAAATAAAAAAATAGTTATATATTACTTTATTTTCCAAAATACAAATATACAACATATCAACAACATTTTAAATTAATGTTATTGTATATTTGACTGGTAAAACATGTCAGGGCGATGTAAGTTTGCAAAGACTGTAGGTTTTCTAAATGCACTAACGGCTATCCACTGTAAAACACAGCAACAGTACTTTTCTTACCAAGCCAAAACTCTCCGTTTTTGTCCCCGAACCCATCGACGTACTCCTGCCAATTTCTAAGAAAATTAACGCTTCCGTCGAACCTTCTGTGAATAACCTGATGAAACATAGGTTAACTGTGACGTAGCATAGCCTACGTTGCATAAATACCTTTTGCTCTTGTACTGTTTATTTACTCAATTATTATGATTCATTTTGACTTTTACTAATATGTGACTTGTATATAAATGTACACCAACATTTGAATTGTTTCGAATTTAATCGAGAATTTACGATCAAAGACGCAATGCAATAGTTATGCTGTATTCGCCATGGCTGTATTGCTGAGATATAATAACAGTGCTGCGCTCTCTAATTTGATTAATCAGGTCTTCTTAACTCCAAATGTACAATTGGATTGGCAGCTGCCATGTGCTAACCATATTTAATAATTTAACATCAATTTAAAACAGGATATGATTTTCATGTTTATTCGTGAATGGGAAAACGCAAGGGGGTTATTACACGGTCAATAATCAGATCACTTCGCGCCCACCATTGGGTTATCGGAGCTATTGCAGCGTGTATGGTTCAAGCGTTCCTTCAATTTGGTAAGGATCCATCATTCGACTGGGTTCGGGCAATGTCCATCAGGTACTTTTGGCCAATGATTTGTCCGGCCCGGTGGTCCAGCGGTTAAGTGCGTCGCCTTTCAATCGAAAGGTTGCAGGTGCGAAACTGGTCGCTAGCTTGTCGGTTGTGTCCTTGGGCAAGGCACTTTACTAACATTGCCTGAACCCAGCGGATTTATGGGTTCTACCAAATTGAAAGAACGTGTGTGTCATATACAACACACTGCAATAGCTCCGGTAACCCGACGATGGGCGCGAGGTGATCTGACGATTGCCCGTGTGATAACCCCCTAGGTTTTCCCATTCACGGGGATAAACATGAATATCCTATCCTATCCTATCCTATACAACCGATGAGCTAGCGACCAGTTTCGAAGCCGCAACCTTTTGGCTGAAAGGCGATGCACAAACGAACCAAGCTAATCGGTCGAAGAAGCCCATACAGTGTTAAACCAAAACTATAAGTAACTTGCCGTCCATCCCTCACTTATTGCAGTATAGTCGCAATAAACCAGCACATGCGTACACGTCTGATTTGTGCTTAATTTGTAAAGTTGGCTTTTCTTAGTTCTCTGTACAGCGCTCTGACAGTCCAATGGATAGTTTTCTGATATAAAAACTTATATTAAAGTGTTAAAGTGAAAATCACAACATCGTTTAATGATGCACAAATTATAAGGCAGAATATATCTATGAGATCCATAGTATATTTAGATAGGAGTATATACGAGTTTTACCTGTTTCAATTTGCCATTCTATTTCTATGTTCCTCTTGGCTAACGCGGTAACTTGAGCTGTGAAGCCGGTAGTAGAAATGTCGGTGATGTCAATCTTCTTTGACTCTTGTCCGAGTACTCTTGCCTTGAGGCATTCAGGCGGTGTCGGGAAGCACTGATGAAACAGGACGTGGTGGATTCGGATGTCACTCGCCTGGTAACCTTTGTAGCTTCCTTTCACAACTGCCAACACTAAATCAACGCGGGGTGGAATTAAGGTTTACTTCGATGGTCAATTTGTCAAATGATGATCAAACTTAGCCGGTATAGGGAAGGATGTTTATCCCCGTGAATGGGAAAACCCCATTGGCGCTAACACACGGGCAATTGTCATATCACCTCGCGTTATCGTAGCTATTGCAGTGTGTTGTACTTGATTCAGACGTTCCTTTAATTTGGTTCAGGTAATGTCCGTTAAGTGCCTTTCCCCAGGACATTACCGACTAGCTAATCAGAGTACGACAGCAAATCTTAATTAGGCCCTACAAATAAATAGTTGTTCTTACCTGATTTTAAACAGATTAAAGCTGCGAAAATTCCCACAAGAAATTGATAATTACGCATGCCTTTTAGAGATTTTGACACTTAATACGAGCGTAACTGTCTAATATCTGCACTGTTGATAACGCAATATTTGATATAAAACACTTAAAATGTATCACCAACCTTCTACGCATAACTGTCTTTCGCGTGCTCGGACGCTATCTTTCCGAGAAAAATATTGTTAATTGTCGATTTTATGAAGTAATATGTTCACTATTGAATACTTATGATTCTGATAAAGGTTGCTGGCGCTACAAAAGCTTTGCTGAGCATGGGGTGTATAGTCATGACAAACAAAATTCCACTTGGGTTTTTCGCTGGAATACTTTTACATATTAAATTGTACAAGGCTAAAGATTTGATGTAATAATTTCTTGGCAAAAACTGTATTATGGCACATAATCCATAAGTCCGTGCCTGTTTACTTTTACCTGTCCACTTGTATATATTTGAAATTGAAACACTCTTGCAATAAGAATAAAAACGGTGTTTTTAATTGCACTGTATGTGACTAATAGAGAAACGGAAATTAAACAATTTGGAATTAAAACACTGAATAAAATTTATACCGCAAACTTAAATTTTGAAATCCAACAGTACTAGTAATAGTATATATAAAATAACTAAATATAGAGTAGGTATACAATAAGCAATATCTACAGGAACATTAAAACCATAACCTCCTCAACCAACACCGGCCTAGCAAATAAAACAATTCAAATGCTCTGTTAAAAATGGAAAGGATAAAATTACGTGTGCAATTACGTTGCATATACTACATGATTTAAAAGATTAGTTCAAGCAAGTGCATTAAGTACCCCAACTAAAATAAACCTAGATTTGGAAAGAAAGGCCAGCGGAAGAGATATTGTCCCCACCTCCAGCAGTTTGGTGGACCTGAGTGCAAACGAGATTTGGAGCGATGCAGATTTGGACAACTTCACCGTCTCCGTAATCCTCTTCCCAGCATGATACTGGCTTGTCGGGGATCAACGGAACTTTATTTGCCTTCATCGTGTCCACTGTAGTTGAGAAGGAATCATCGAAAAGGAGCTTTGACTTCAAAACATCAACCACCGGTGTGCCACAGACGTGTCTGTTGGCTGTGAGAGACGCGTGTGCTGTCGCGGACATTGTGTTTTTCCATTGAGACGACTTCTTTGTAAGAATCGCTTGAAAGGCAATGGTGTGGACGTGAATACGTGAAATGCGGTTATACTTGCTCCGTAGAATCTTATAGGATGAACGTAACTGATCCAAAACAGTGGCTACTCGTGGGTAGCAGTCCGAAATCATAGTGATGTTCGAGTATTTCACGAAACTTAATAAGTTAGGTAATTCTTGCTCATTCATGCCCATTGAGTCAGAATAAGGTAACACTTTGTCCATGAGGTCAGTGACCAAGGATTCATCAACGAAAGATGCAAGCTCAAAATGAGTTAAGGTTTTACGCTGCGTTGCATCAACTAACAGTTGTTGAAGAATGTTTAATCTTTTGTTTCGCTCGCCTTCCCTAAAATATACGATAGGATATTCATGTTTATCTCCGTGAATGGGAAAACCAAGGGGGTTAATACAGGCAATCGTCAGATCACCTCATGCCCACCATCGGGCTAACATAGCTATTGCAGTGTGCTATGTATGATTCACACAATCCTTTAATTTAGTAGAACCTATTATTCCGCTGGGTTCAGGCAATGTTCGTAAAGTGCCTTGCCCAAGGACACAATTGTCTAGCTAGCTACCAGTTTCTCACCTGCAACCTTTCGATTGAAAGGCGATGCACTTAACCGCCAGGCTAACTGGCCGGACAAATATACCAACTTTAAGTAATATTTACAATATCAAATTAATAAAAACAGGTCCTAACACTGGTTCGAGTTGCTTTAATAGATAAATGTGGCCGGCTAAAACACTTTTAACAAATTTATAAACTTGAGCACTAAAATAAAAGCAAAAAATATGCATGGCATACCTGAATGGAAAGTTATCCATCATTTGTAAACCCCCCACTACCAGCAAATCCGGATTAAATTTCACATAGGCGTTCATTAGTGGCTCCAATGACCCAAGAGTTGGATTGAACTTATCGGAGTGAACGATAAATCGATTTGCTCTTGTAGATTCATATTGACCCCATTTCTCTCCAGTTTTATACTCCATGATCAAATGGATGTCATTTCGGTCGGTTTCATTGCCAGCAATTTGAATTGTGGAATTCAAATGTTTCTTAAAATCCTGACTAGCTTGAGCAGCGAGTAAGACATCCGCCCCTTCAGCTGCAAAGCGGTTTGCCATCACGGGTGCATTACCTCCCAATGCGCTTCTGAAGTTCGGGATTTTCTCAGCGGCACTGACTAGTTCTTGGAAGAGTGTATCATTGCTCATGTATCTCTCAGCTGCGGCACCATGTCGGAAAAAATAAGCAAACCCTTCACTTAAATCTTCTTTTTTAGTTAGTATGCTCTGATGTTTTGGGGTTTCAGGTGTTTTAATGTCCACTACATTCAGGAGCTCTACAGCATTAACAAACACATCCATGCAACCCCCAAATCCAACAGCAATCTTTATATTCTGGTTGACTTCAACCTGCAAGGTGTAAAATATTATCCTTTATCCTACAAATGTGACTCATTAGACCAGGTGTGCCACTTCTAAGGGGTTTTATCATGACATGCAACATGATTTCATGCACACGCAAAAACTATACATTTAACATGTGCATACTTTAACACTGGACAAATTCAACAGTCTTAAAATGCGTTAGGCAAGAAAAACAGTCTTAATTATCTTGATATTGTTTGTAACAATATTAACTATTGAATAGTTATAGCATTGCTATTTAGACCTACTGTTATTGCTGAATGATTGGTCAAAGACTTTTAAATAGTTAAATAAATAATTGGCATTTGATGTTGCTTTTATTGCACTGATATTATTCCTAAACTGGCACTTAACATTCAAACGGTTGCGAAACACTGCCTTATAGAGACAATTGTGTCAAAGAATCAGGCTCAGTAGACAATCCTTCACAGTTTATATACATATTAAATAATGCAGGTACATGTATAGAAAACAGCACAGAATTTCAGATTATACAATAATACTTTAAAAATAGTTATCATGATATATAATTCATTTAGTCAAGCTGAAAGGTTGTTGAAACAAAATCATCCTCGAGCTAGTCGGTTTTGTCCTCAGGCAAGTTGCAAAGCAAACAACCCTCAATCACAGTAGATAAATGGATTAAACTAAACCAGTAGAGCTGTTTTAATCATATACAATATAATGAAATAGTCTCGCTTATATGACGTTGAACAGTAGGTAATCTGACCAATTTTTATGTGATACTGATGCACTCACTACTGTGTTTTCCGAATCACAAGGACAAAACATTATAATCTTTTTCCTTTTAAAAAATAGCATTGTTCTAGTTGAATAAATGCTGTTAAATTATGTAGGACAGAATATTCATGTTTATCCCGGTGAATGGGAAAACCCAAGGGGATTAACACACGGGCGGGCAATCATCAGATTACCTCGAGTCCACCGTCGGGTTACCGGACTATTGTGTATGATTCACACGTTTCTTCAATTTAGTAGAAAACCCAATAATCTCCTGGGTTCGCAAAGCCGTTAAGTGCCTTGCCCAAGGACACAACCAACTAGCTAATGACCAGTTTCGAACCAGCAACCCTTCGGCTGAAAGGTGAGGCACTAAACCACTGCAGACTAATTTGTCGGACAAATATTTTGTATATTGATAATAAAACAATTGCAAAAATTACCAGTTTTTCTGCTTTACGTAATGAGTCAAGAATATCGGGAATTGCCTTGTTAAAATCCTGGATTCCATTTCGTCTGTTAAACAAAACAGCAACCAGAATCACAAGTAGAGACACTGCTCCACTGAACTTAGTCAAGTTGCTTGCCATATTGAAAATCCTATGAGAAAAAATATTGTGACTGATAAATATCAATAATTAACGGAAATCAGTGTAAATTCAATAGTAAAACATAACTGTCTAAAATTAATATACCTTGCTGTATTCCTGCACATTGACACTTATAAGTTTAATATTGTCGAAATAACACGGCAGTTTTATGATTTTAATTGTGTATGGCTTGTTGCTTATGTAATATTTTTGCATTTTCTAATGTTAAGTATAATATTTATCTGTTGTGGTAATAATAAATTAAAATGAATTGTGATAAAGTATTATTTGAATCGCTTTACTAAAACCAGATTTGTAAATATAAACAAATAATCGTGCACGCGCTGCTGTAATGAAGGCGTTACGGTACCGGTTATATGTTATTTACATAAACAACCTGCGCTAAATCATAACTGACACAATTTCTTTATAGCACTATATCTGACCTGACCAGTATGAATATATAACGGAAATAGTACAAAAACTATTTCATCATAGAACATAGTCCAACTATTGTTTTTACAGACCATTTTATGTGCAGACAATGGTTAACCTTTACACCACTTGCGGACTTTGTTTCGAAACAAATTATTTTTTTGCAAATCATTGTCAGAAGCAGGCGAGGGGAACTCCCTATGACGAACACTGACATCAATTATGGATAACATCTGTGTTTTTGGTGGTGGCTAAAAATGGATGTTAAAAATAATGTTACGTTTTTAGACATTAGACTATTTTTAAGTTGATAGCTGATTTGCGCGATATGTTATCAAGTTTGTGGTTTCTACCAATAAGATCTGCTATGCTGTAATTTAGTATTTGTTTCAGGAATCTAATAAGTGTGCATTAAGTTCTCTGTTACTTGTTTTTTTCTGTAATCTGCAATTGTCAGTGCGTGTTTTTTTAGTTAGAGGATGACAAAACGAAGGAACCCTTGGTCAGATGATTCCCCAATGCAATTGAAGAGTCATATAAGTGCTAGGGAAGTTGCAAATGGTGTTGATGGTACAACTTTCAAAGAACACATTCACGGTAAGTCTACACACCCATATTCACGGTATTTGAAAATGATTTAAAAATCACAGTTTTTAATTATTCCCTGGTACTAAGGTTTCAAGCATATTTGCATTGGAAATTGACATACTGCATACAGAAAAAAAACTTTTGTCAACATAACCCTTACCCAGCATTAGCTGCATTACTGACTAGTAGTGCTAATTTTTACTGATTCTCTGATATTAAAAATGTCAATGACAGTATATATTTTGTGGATGCATTGATTCAAACGGACATTACCTGAACCCAGTAGAAAAGGGGTTCTACCAAATTAAAGGAGCGTGTGTATCATACACAACAACACTGCAATGGGTGCCTCTAAATACTACAGGACCGCTTGGAGCCCTTGGATCACTTAGATTGCTATGGAAAGTAATTCTAACCCTGTCCCAAACACTGATCTCAACCCCAGAACTAACTTTAACCCCAACCCTAACATTATTATCATGGCTTTTGTAATTACAAAGTATAGTAAGCGATTCATGCGCTCCAAGCGATTTTAGCACTCCATGCGCTCCAAGCGGTCCTGTAGTATTTAGAGGTACCGCACTGCAATAGCTCCGGTAACCCGACTGTGAGCGCGAAGTAATCTGACAATTGCCCGTGTGTTAATCTCTGTGATTTTCCCATTCACAGGGATAAACATGAATATCCTATCCTGTTCTATCCAGTATGTTAATCATTTATTCACCCGAATAACATTAACATGTTGGAACAATATCCAGAGGGTTGGGTGTTTGAAACCTACCACCTGCCATCCTTGATCAGTGTACTTGCAGTGCAAGCAACACAAACAACATCAATATTTTACATATGTCCTATTTTTAAAAAAATTACAACTGTAGCAGTATTCATTTTAATAATAAAATTCCAGGTCATACAAAACAACTTATGATCAATGGTGCCAAAGAGTTTTACGGAAATCCGTTTAGCAAAGAACTTGAAAATATACACAACAATAATCATCATATGGCGGTAATGTGTGAAGAAAAGCCTCAAAAATCTATAATGGAATTTTTCTGCAAAGGACCAAAACAAAAAATGGGCAAACAATTAAAGCAAAACCTAGGTTTGTTATATTGTGCAATGATCTCTTGTATGTATACTGTCCATTCTGTTTCACTGTTAATACTTTTATATTACTTTTAGATCACTTTAAATCAAACTGCATGCATGATACCCCAACAACTCAATGCTTCTTTTGTGATCAAATAATTTGTCCATCCTGTGAACAATACTGTTGTATGTGCAATCATTCATTCTGTTCCTATTGCTCGGTTCTCAGGTAATATTTAAACATATTCAGTGGATATGATGTTGATATTTTACCCCCTGAATACGAAAATTCAGTAAAGTTATCATAAGTGCAATCGTCAAAATACATTGCGAATATATAAAGAAGAGTTAATAGAATAACTAGTTCCCATTCCGGGATGTTCTTGCAGTTTGTTGTATATAATTGAGACATTTTTTCAGTTTAATACACCGAATCAATCTATTTGATTAATAGGATAGGATAGGAGGATAGAATATTCATCTTTATCCCCGACGATGGGAAAACCAAGGGGGTTATCACACGGGCAATCGTCAGATCACCTCGCGCCCGTTGGGTTACCGGAGCTACTGCAGTGTGTTGTATATGATAGACCGTTTCCTTAAATTTGGTAGAACCCATTAATCCGCTGGGTTCTGGTCATGTTTTGTGCCTTGCCCAAGGACACAACTGTCCACCTCGCAACCAGTTTCTATCCTGCAACCCTTCAGCTTAGAAATTAATTATCTTTTTTATGAGGCTAAACC
>CH002018.1:170575-195102 GCA_000149265.1 Ciona savignyi
GTATTGTGGTCCGATTTATTGGGCAACCATACCAATGGAATTAAAAATGAATTCGTTTTCTGTCTTCAAAAAAAACATTAAAAAAACATGATTAATTGTTATTTACATGGTATATAGATTATGTGGACAGGCATAGATAAATTTACTTAAGGTGTCTGGTTTGGAAATTAATAGTCCTGTTATGTAGTATATATACTTTTAATTACGGTACCGTTGTAGAAATAAATTGATTTTTTTTTGTTTTTTATATTTATTTGCTTTATTATTATTTTTTCCTCAAAAGTACTGCAAAATATATAACTCAATAAAAGAGGGTGGTAGTGATTCAATGACTTAGCAGTCTTTTCGTGTCACCCTGGCCAGCATCAATTATGTTTTTTTCTTTAAAATGTTATTTTGACACTGTGTTTTTTTCTTTCTTTATTTGTTATAAAATGGTGATTGTTACTCTTAAAAAATTATCTTGCTGACCAAATAAAAATCTTGAATCTACATCCTAATATAAGGCCTAAGGTTTATAGACTATTGCTCAATTCAATTTTTTGCCTTAATTGCTCAATTCAATTTTTTGTCCAAGGTGAGTAGCAGTTCATAGCCTGATATGAGGCCTGAGGTTAAATTAGAGGGCTGTGGTGTAGGAGAATCACCCCGTTGTTTATCTGAAGTACCTCCCCAAGAAAAAACACAGTCTGAAGCCCCGTCCATGGCAACAGACAACCAGATCACACCACATACTGAGGAATCCTCTGATCCTGAAACAGACAACCAGGACACATCACATACTGAGGAATCCTCTGATCCGGAAACCGACAACCAGGACACATCACATGCCCAGGAAACCAGCAGACGAACGGTATCAGGTACACAACGTAGTATCTGTACTTTTGATACACATTTCAGCATATGTAAACATTTTCCATAGGTCGTATGTAAAACTGTTTTATGTTCCAAAGGTACTTCAAGACGAGCACAACGAAGAAGGCAAATGGCATCAGCCGCCTTATCGCAACAAGACAGGGAATATCACAATTTTGACGAAGTGTTCCAATTCTTGAAAGAGTCAGAAGAAAGAAGCAATGCAAACATCACTGCTATGGTGAATTCCATTTCAAAACTTGCAAACGCGTTGACTACATATTTGGAGAGGAGGCAGAATCCACCCTAAGTTTGTATATTCTGTGTCATTTGTAGGTTGCGTTCACTATTTTTATTCATTTCTTTTGTTTTTGCGTTCTATTCTGTGTCATTTGTATGTTGCGTTTACTATTTTTTCTTTCGTTTTTGCGTTCTCTTTTCAAGTTTATTAAAAAATCAAAAAACAAGTTTATATTTCACTGAACAAATAATCAGCAATGGTTTGGCGGAAACGGCTATGGCTATCTATAACAGCATTTTGCTGCGACAAAAACATTTGTTACTGTCAGTGTCATATCCCTCGGAAAAGGGGTTTTGGTTTCCTCGCAAAGGTTGCTGCATTATGCAACAAGCTGCAATATTGTATGGAGCTCCTTATGCATCAACATGTAATTGCCTTTTTAAAATCCACCACTTGGCTTTCAATCTCCCAAAGGCATTCTCCACAACTACTTTACATTGCTGTGATGGTAGTTAAAAGTTTCTTGTTTTTCGGTTAGTACCACCGGTGTAGGTCCTCATCAACCATGGTAATAACGGATATGCGGAAACACCATTTCGTTGTTGTTGATGGTTATGGATCCCTGTATGATATAATAATGCATAAGGTTTTGCCTCACATCACTAGAAAACTAAATTAACTGACATGAATACATACCGTTGGAAGGCTTTTATTCAAATTGAATGATGAAAGCACCGATGCATCATGTACACTGCCGATCATTTTGACGGATATGTCTCTGATTCGGAGAAACATGGGCAACATAAATATAAATGTATCAATTTTACATTAATCATTTAATTATTCTGCTTGTATTCCATTTACCCGTAGTGATTATCATCTAGGCCTACAGCTTGCAGAACTAACGATGGAAATCTTTTTCGATTTATGTAGTCTCTCATACCCTGCTTTGGTAATATCGATAGCACCGTACACTTGTGGAAATCCAGATTTTGGTAATTTTGGTTTGCAATGCATTGCGAATGCGCCTCGTTGGAATCCAGGAGGTATATGAATCGTGTATTTTTTTGCATAGTGCTCGACAAAACCTAAAAAGGAAATTTCATTGGAACATGTAAAGACACCGATGTAGGCTACTGATGTTTTATGTATGCCAAATGCAACGCCTTAACTCTAACTAGCTGCTGATGCCAGTTTAAACAGGGCAACAGCGATTCGTTTTTCCAGACTTGGTATTGGGTTTCGAACACAATGCTCATCTACAACAATAAAAAAACGCTATTGCAAACTTGGGTGACTGTTAGTATGCTAGTTTCCAAGCTTAGGCTTATACCACAGTATTTACCCAGTTAAAGTTGTCGCCAAGCAACAAAATCAGTCTATTAAATGTTGACTTCCGAATTCTAAAATGCCTTATCTAATAAGAGTCATCAAAATGCTTCACAATTGTGTCCCCCCATTGTGTTGACCTGTAATTCAATTATCTGTTACATACACTATACAGTATGTCTAGTCTACACTCAGTACAATAACAATAAAAACAAAGTCGATCTAGGTAACATACAACATCATTCTCAGACCCGGTATCAGTAATCCTAATCGAAATATTAAGCGATGTAGATATGGTATGCACACAAGACAACAGCAGATTGGTCAATTTACCTTTGCAGCATCCAGAAATCTCTTCTTTTGTGAGGCCTTGGGACATATTTGCCCAACATTCCAGGTGCTAACAACAGACATGTTGTTGCGGGTGTAGCAACGTTCCGCCGGATCCTTATGATCTGACGGCTGTCGATAAGTGATCACGTTCTCTAATGCACCTGATTTCAGTTTGCAGCCAGTAAACTTCCCTCGGTTAACACACACCACTTTTATTTACAATTTTACAGATTTAGGTTTCAGGTGATTAAAAGTGTTTCGTTTGATCATTAACACACGGGCATTCTTCAGATCACCTCGCGGCCACCGTCGGGTTACCGGAGCTATTGCAGTGTGTTGCATATGATAGACACGTTCCTTCAATTTGGTAGAACCTATTAATCCGCTGGGTTCAGGCAATGTCCATCAAGTGCCTTGCCCAAGGACACAACCGACTGGCTAGAGACCAGTTCAGAACCTCCAACCTTTCGATCGAAAGGCGACGCACTTAACCGCCATTCTTCCCTGCGATGCGCTTGATCGGTCACGGTACGCCGGAAAAGTGGACTAAGCGGACATGGAAACGCGAGGGGTTTTCTGCCTGTTCGGTCTAAATTTGTATCAGTTTTGCTGATTAGGTACATTTGGAACCGATTGTTTCTGCATGTAAAAACATACATCATAGACGGAAATGGGTTAAACTAGTGTTGACTAACACGTGGTTGACACTCTTTAGTTTTTAGCAAACTTAATGACAAACCAACAAATTTCTTATGTTTGCAATATTTATGTAAATGAAGAAAATGTGTGTATTGTGCAAGATTTGAAAGCAACCATCACGTTTTTGCGACACTATACATCATAGTATTTCTATTGCAACACAAAGCAGTCTTCATAGTCTTTGATAAACTACCTAAAAGTTTTTGGAATGCAACTTTCATTTCTCGGAGTCTAAAAGCGTAGATGATTGGGTTTAAAAAGGAGTTTGCGTGAGATAGAAGTATAGCCATATCTATCAGCCAGTTCGACCGTCCGCAGCTTGGGCAAAATAAAGTTATGCAGTTGAGAATATGAAGGGGTAACCAGCACAGAGCGAATACTCCTATTACTGTGAATAAACTTCTTGCCGCTCTGAACTCCTTGCGAATCAGTTTGGATCGTCTGCGCAGTTTACGTCTTGTGATTTCGCTTTCTTTGTCGAGGGTATGTCGATCCATTGTGCCGCAAGATGACGCGTCGGAGTCCAAACGCCCGATTTCATAAACAAAAGGAGAGTCGCTGACAGGCGTGCTATAATCATCAATAGTTGGAGATATATTACACGGAGATTTCTTAGACTCTTTTCGACGGAAAACTGGCAGTTTTAGTTTCGTACGCTTGTACTTAGGAACATCTTCTTTATTGGGAACTGGTGGTGTAGTTTCTGTCTCGTTTATTGCAATCTGTGGATTAAAAATCTGTAAAATACAAAAAAATGATTTAAAAAGGGGTAGTAGATAGCCTATCGTAATCACTGGTTGGAAACATGGACCTAAAATTACATTACGTATCCTGTACAGAAAAAAATCAAATTATTTATTACCAGAAACCTATGTTTAAGAATGTAAATAGACATTGTTGGGCATGCAAACATTTTTATATATCTAAAACATATTAGCTAACATTTACAAAGTTTACCAGTAAGTGCGTTATAAACCATGTTGGATAAACGATTTAGGGAGTTCCCCCTGCGTTAAATTTAAAATAACCGGGTGGTTACATACAGATATATATACATAATTTTTAACCTAGTAAATACTTTTAACCTACCATTGGTGATGACAAACTACGCCGAATGCTGCTTCTACTTGTATTTCGTGGTACAGAGTTCGTCAAGTTAGTGACCTTGGCGTTGTTGTTAAAATTATGACCGTTATCCATCGCACTCGCCGTAATTTCCCGGGGTAAAGTCCTAATTTCCGTTGTTTGTGCAAAGTTTTGGAGTTCATCACGTCGAGCATCTATGTCCAAGCTCTTGGATTTGATGTGCATCTTCTTTAATCGTTCAGTCCTGCAAGACTGCTTCGGGGGAGAGGATATTCCGAGGTTGGCGTGAAGAAGTTCTCGGATTGAGGTAATCGACACTTTAGAGAGCTTCCGACGTCGGTGAAACGCAACGTCAGCATAAATCTTCCGTAATTGCTGCTTCGCGGACTAAAAGCGTATGCATTTAGTACTATGTATATATAGATATTACTATGAATATACATATAGTACTATGAATATACAAAATACATATAGTGCTATAAATATACACATGTTACTATTAATATATACATTTAGTAATACGTTTATACAGGTAGTAATAGGAATATACAGATAGTAATATGAATATACATATACTACTATGAATATACATATGCTACTATGCATATACATATACTACTATGAATATACATTTAGTACTATGAATATACATGTATTACTATGAATATACATATACTACTATAAATATAGAGATATAAACTGGCTGCATTGTCAAATGTATGGTGAACATAAGTGTTTGAGGATCTAATATTCATGATTTATACCACAGGAAGACGTTATCATACGGGCAATCGTCAGATTACATCATGCTCTTTGTCGGATTATATCGGAGCCATTGCAGTGTACTGTATAACATAGAGAGATTGCAACTGTTTTAGTTCAACCACTTAATCTACTGGTTTCGGTAAATCCCTTGTGAGGGCACAATCAACTAGACAAAGCGGTTGATTTTGTTACAACAATCTTCCGACTGACGCTCTAACCAACTGGGCTCACTATACACACACTTGGGTTTAAATAGGAAATAAGAAAACTAGGTATGAGATTAAAGTAGGGTATTCTTCAAAGTATTAACGGATACAACTAAATTTCTATTCCAAAGAAAAAATGGCGTCAGTAAGTAAAGGGTTTAATAATGTTCGATAAGTGTCACCATTGGTAAGCATTAATGCTACATTGACCTCAATGTGGCGGACCTCACATACAAACCAGCTTTGCGAACGGTTGTGATGTCGAATTCTTAACACGGTAAATCTATATATATACCGCTTTCTATGTATAAAACGCGTTTAGTGACGAGCCCATTATAGGTTCGAAACTTCACCGGGTTAAAAAAATCAACCGTGCGATACTCTGAAAATTGTTTAAAAATAGGAAGACTATAAGACAAGTTATCACTCACCCTAAAGATCATGAAGTAGAGAACAAACATGGCGGCAAGTGGGAGCAAAACACAGCCAAAGAAATTGAAGTAGACCATGTAATCCATACTGGTGACTTCCTCAAATGCACATCTCTCCACAGATGCCGAACTAAAGAAACACGTCATTAAAATGCCACAATTCAACAGAAGAGAAGTTGCGTAATTTTTGGAAAATAATTACTTTACATAACTGGTTTACCGTGAAACGACTGGTGACAGCTATTTTCTCTGTTATCAGCACCTACTGTAACACACTAAAATATTGAAATATGAAACAGCGAAAATATGGAAATTAAATACAAAACGAGAGAAAAAGTCTTCGTAAACCACACGACCATTAGGGGGTAGCGCACACTCCTCCTTTGGGGCTTAATATCATCTTAATTAATTTTTTGTTTTGGTATTTTTGACTGGGTTTAGCGGCCATGTCCGCTACATTTACTTATTTATATCCTTATATCTTAAATCACGTGTTTTACTGACTGTTCGTTTTGCCTTATTATACTGTTCCTCTGCAGTGATTTGATTCTGTTACCCTTATATTATACTGGGGCAAAAATGACCTTAAAATAGGTATCAATACCGCTGTATTATCAATATTTGTTTTGCTATAGTCCTAGTTAACTGACGTTTGGTACTGAAATCATGATCGTATAGAACATGAATAATTAAACGAGTTATATTAACTCTTACCCGTCTTCGATGTCTTTGTTTTGTTCAGCTGTCCAACCGATCTGCGGGACAACCCCGATCAATGCACCGCCCAACCACGCTCCAACTATGCCAACTTTAACCCGGAATGACGTCACGATTGCGCGGTACCTTTACGTAGAAGGAGAAATGCTGGTAAATTACGTCAAAAGAAAAAGGGTGGAAAAGGGCGGGGGGGAAACATGCAAAGTAATACAAATCTACTGTACAGCGGAGTAAAAAATCAGTGCTTTGTAATATGAAAGTACTGTATCGCAACACTTATAGTTAACACAGGTCTGGTTTAGTTTATTCTATTTTTTTGAACATTGGTTAAAAGAACACACAATTAAAATATAGAAGAGAAGAGGAAAAAACGGCAAAACGACTGTCGTAAAAACAATCCATAGTAAGATAAAAATGTAAAAAATACACGGGAAAGCAAATATACAAAAATGCAAAACCTAAACATTTATTTCAATGCATATTCAAATGACACAAACAACGAGTTTACCTTAAATGGTAGTGAATAGCAACAAAACGATCGACAGCAATAAGCAGAAGACTCCAAATTGAAACTTGTGTGAGAAAAATTACGACGGAAACAATAATAAGACACGCGGTGCGGTCCACTGCGGCTTTGTCGATGGAGTTTGAAGAATTGGAGTCGTCGAAAATTACCAATCCTATGACAGAAATTGGGTTGTTAGGATAGGATAGGATATTCATGTTTATCCCCGTGAGTGGGAAAACCAAGGGGGTTAACACACGGGCAATCGTCAGATTACCTCGCGCCCATTGTCGGGTTACCGGAGATATTTCAGTATGTTGTGTATGATAGACAAGTTCCTTCAGTTTGGTAGAACCCATTAATCCACTGGGTTCAGGCAATGTCCGTAAAGTGCCTTGCCCAAGCACACAACCGACCAGGTAGCGACCAGTTTCGCACCACAACCTTTCGATTAAAAGGCGACGCACTTAACCGCCAGACTAACCGGCCGGACAAATTGTTATATGGTGTTGGTAAAATTTAAATATAAAATGTAAAATTCGAATGTAAAATCGTAAAACTGTCAAATGTAAGCGGCTAATCTAAATTTAAATGTAAAATTTGGATGTTAAGTGGTAAAAACGGCTACAGAAGAGCAAATAATATGGACCAGGAACTGAGGATCTTAGACTTGAATTGCCCTACTACAATTTCGTAATGCTTTAAATAATTTACACACAGAATGGATTAAATTAACACTTTGAACAAGAACCATCGGATATTATATTTCAACGAAAAAACATAGATAAGATATTTCAACGAAATTACCCGACAGACGATATATGCAGACGCATACTTGGACTCACCTATTCGCAGAACGATAGCGCTGGGAATTCCCACAATCGCAACCGATATATCTGCGACGGAGAGGCTAGCGAGCAGCCAGTAAGTTGAGGTTTGAAGATTTTTGAACTTTACAATGGCAATCAATACGAATAAGTTGCTGAGTAATGCGATGACCGCTATAACCACCTCAGCCACAATATACACCAGTAGTTCGCCTCTTTCGGGTTCCTGGTAATGATGAAGATAATTTAAGAAAATGTGGCATGGCGTTTTAAATAAAATAATAATTTATCACAATCTTGTAAACTTATAGATATTGGTAGCTGCTTTAACCCGACGGTGGGCACGAGGTGATCTGACGATTACCTGTGTGTTAACCGCCTTGATTTTCCATTGCCGAGAATAAACATGAATGTCTTATCCTATCCTATAAAACCCAGAACCGTAGTTTTATTCCCTCCATTTTAAACGTCATAATACACGCAACAGATAAGCAAAACGCAAACAGTTGATCCACGAAATAACTCAACCAGGATTATCCTGAATTAGTGGTTATAGCTCATTAATCGCATTTGTTGTCGCCATGTCAGCGCGCTAATTGACATTGTGGGACTTCATCTTAACAGCGGAGGCTTGTGGTTAATCCAGCGTCGTTAACGATACTGGTGGGTATGAAAACAACTGATGTACGTGACAGCCTACACTAACCGACTGCGTTAACCATAATAGAGTAGGGTTACACTAAATCAACATACCGATCATAAAAAGGGTAAAATCAACACTGCTAAACGGTGCTTGTATTTCGCTAAATAAAATGTTTGATGTCATACACCACTTACGTCATATTTGAGTCCGGCTTGTGACACAGTCAATGACGTTAAATCCGTAGCGTTTTCCATTCCGACATCCACTTATGTTCTTTTGATATTAACTCGTTTTAAAGCATGTTGTTTTCCTATACCTTTTATGGAAAACATTGTCACTAAAACCTTGTAATCCACAGTTGTTAATCCTGTTTACGGAAGCAAAAATCACGACAGAAAACTTGTGTAACTCAACATATGTATGTATCACCTGATTTTTTTTATTTAATTATTAGGAGACTAAAGATAACCTACATTTATTCTGTTAAACATTTGCTGTGGTGTATCTGTCTGCCGTATATTTGATTTACAGTTTTGGGTTACAAATTTTGTTTGAAGACAAAATAATCTGTACAAACTAGTGTCAGAACAAAGCCACATTTACTGGACAATTGCTGTCATTAAGTACTAACTTAAAATATCAACTTACAAGTCTAAGACAAATAAACTACCCTATAATAGCGAAACTGTAGATTTGAAACTACAAAACAAACGCGTAAATTTAGATGATTAGCTTCCACACAGGCTGGGTATGTTGTTTCAAAGAAACCACAAAGTATAGATTTAAACGCTTCCGACGTTGCTGTACAAACCCCAGCATTGATATAAGTGTAATGAAACTAGTTCTCAAATATTTGTTTATTCACGCACTATTACTGGTACTGTTTGATACTAAGCTAATTACCAATTGTAAATACACCTTCTAATCCTAATGGCTAACCGGTTACGGGAGAAATCATATACTAGAATATATAACAAACGAGGCTTTCATACAGGGGTTAATAATATCTCAGGATACAATTCTCTATTTGAACCTAATTTACTTATAATACTAATAACTAAAGGGAGTCTGTTTCAGCATGCTGTGTATTATCTCATTTGCTTTTAGACAACCACAAAATATCAATGAAATCAATAGGTTTAACTCGACAATATAACGACTAATTGGCTCCTTGATTAAACTTATTGTTCCGTTAAGTCCGTAATTATTGCCTGGTATTCGAGCGGGACAATGGAGCACCGTTGAGTATTGGTTTTCCTGTAATATGAATATTAATGCATGGGCATGTGCCATTACACCGCTACGGTAGCCTGCTGTTTTGTACTGAACATAATAAATTAAAACTCTAACTGTAATATTAATTTTGAAATCAGGATTTATTAACATTTGAATACGAAGCACAACAGATATCCTGACTGATAACGACTGAAGTTAGGATCTCTGTATATACCGTGCTATTTCCAGCACAGATCCAGACTGTTTTCGTTTCTTAATTGAAGCTGGAATTAAAGTTGCTCTTGCATTTTTTTTTAATTTTTGTTACAAACAAAATAACGGTGTCTGCATTTTTAGTTACCAACTTGCGTCTGTCGTCGTACTACGCTGTAATGATTGATGGACATGCCTACAGGCTGTTGCACTCTCACTGCTAACACCACTTTAGTATGGCCCTCTCCGAGTCGTTTCTCACTGGAAAATGTCCTTTCGGCACCCCACACTTAATGACTACAGCTAAAAATACACACTATCAGGTACAAGTTTTGTTAATGTTTACCTAAAACAGCTGTCCGCTCAATTCGACTTTTCTCTTTTAGTTAATGTAAACCTCATCAGAACCCACCGTTTAAAATGTGCCAGTGACTAGGGTTTGATTATTGATTTAAAATATGTACTTAAGATAACCTGAATACAATATTCGCACAATAATCGAATATAAACCTGAACCTCGGCCATTAACACGTACTCGTATTGATTGATGCATCACCGAATCTCAACAGTTTAAATTCCATTATCGAATAATACACCAGCCGTCGGTATTAGGGATCTTAAAATAGCGTGATGTCAACGTCATATTATACGTAATCCCTTATGCCAGAGGTTACGGCTTTAGGGCGATGACTTCTGTCACTTAAAATCTGAAAGTGCAAAGGCCACTTTTCCCCGAGCACTTTTATCTTTTCAGCACGTAATCTAATACGTGGGGACAGTAAAGCCTACTCCTGCATAAACAAGCGCATCGACCACCACTTATAAAGGTAATATACCAAAACAGAATTAATTATTTCCAAGGAAGAATGTATAGAACAACCAAAAAGGGAAATAATAAGCGACCAAATAAACACGAGCTAAAACAACCGCCATATATCTGATGGCAGTATCACGAACAAGCTAATAAACAGGAAGGTATTTTCAATTGATTACACAAAACATCGTAAATACAATTAAGGTACAAAACCTATGTTGTAAGTGTCCGAAAAAACACAGACCTTACAAAATAATAATATTTGTTATGTAAACTTTGACCTTTTGATAGGATTAAGAGCACTATCGGATTGGGTATGGAAATTAACTTTATTCCAAAACGTCTTTATTTTATTCCGAAAATTTGAAATTCAAGTTTTTGCTTATACACGTACCTGTTAATACCGGCGTTTCAAAAAAAAGGGCAAACTACATTTGATTTCATATCAACAAACTACGAATCAACTTGCGGTTTTTTAAAGTTTACTAGCCAAGTATAGATTTAAGATAAACTACTAGGGACGTACAAAGTTTGCGAGGCCAAAGTGGTCTAATACGTCGCCCTGGCCAGCATAGATTATGTTTAAATATTAATGTTTTGTAGATGCTAAGTTTGTTTGCTTGTTTTGTTCCTGCTGACCAAAACGAACGTACTGTTTTAGCCGATGTCAACAAACTGAAGGGCCTCTTGTTCACCAGCGCTAATTAAAACAAGAATAACGTGGCAGTACTTCGACACAGGGCAGTCTGGCGTTTGTTAGGAGGCAATTAAACCTAAAAACCAGCACGGGATAAAGAAACTCCCTATTTTTTTTTTTTTTTTTTTTTTTTAGTTATAACACGCTAAACTAACTTCTATAAAATGTGCAAACCGAAAAATAACTACAAAACGCATGTCGTTTTTTTTGTGTGAATAACCTAAATGCTGGGTTATCGATTATATTTTGGTTTCCAAGATGTAAACACGGCAAAGTAACTTCTATAAAATATGAAAACCGAAAAATACCGGCAAAATGTAGGTCGTTTTTTTTGTGAATAACCTAATGGGTTATCGATCCTAATACACATGCTCAAAATAAATAGGATTTAAAATCCAATATTTGTAAATGGCGGTTAAAGGTAGATTTAAAAGGCATCGTTAGAAACCGGTAAATATGACGTACCGAAACCGCAAGATCTGTGCTGCTCTGTGTGCGCACAACTCTTATGTTAAAAATCCGGGAGAATTCTAATGAGTTTTAAACTCTATATTAAACCTTATTTCGAAAAATATATCGCGCAAAATTCCTGATCTATGACTAGCAAATTATCGTCCAAAGCCAGGCATGTATGAAACATAACGAGGAAAACTCTGAATCATGTTCTTTACATACACCAGGCCTGTAAGGGTCGTGACGTCATCGAAACTGTATTTATCATTATGGAGCAACGCTAAAAGGCGGGAAAGCGAGAAATAGAAAAACTGCCCACTAAAACTATTCAAACTAATTTTAACCCTGCCTTAAACACTTCAACCCCAAAACTAACCTTAACTCCAAGCTCTTGTTTAAAACTAACCGTAACACTTTAATCTTCATTTTAATGCGTACTTTTCTCCTTTTCTCCTTCCCGCTTTCCCTCCCTATTTTCAGTTTTCCCTAAAATTTTGCTCTCGTTGGAATGCTTCGTAAAATGGAAAATGAGAAAAGCATTATTTATAATCGATGAGTAAAAAATGAATTTGTTTGCCAAGCCTTTAAATAAAACGACTATCACGTTGGTCATTCACGATAATTGATACGAAATGCGATTTTCGGTTAAAAATTAACGCATTGATAATCACATACATCTTGATGAAAATATTAATAGAAAAATGACTTAAACATTAAAGCGCACTTAAACAAACAACAACAGAAATTTAACTAAACGAGCAATTTTAAAAATCTAAAAACGAGTTTTGCGATGGGAAATATTGATTAAAAATGCTGCAGGTAAATTACAAACAGTCTGCAAAATATCAAAATTATACGACCGAGTCTACAATCACTTTTAATTAAACTATATTTCACATAAAATCGACTTGCGTTGAATAATTAACAAATTTATCCTAAATTCACCCAAGATAATCAAACACAATGAAAATATATAGCTATACATTGGATTGATTTAGCCAATACAATACTAGGATAACCGAGGTATAGCATATTACCACGTATGTTTATGTTAGTCAATCAGCCCAACAGACGCAAACCGCAATGCTTTTAAACGCATGATGACTTGAACAGCAAAGTCTTTCTATGCAAGATAAATATACACAAGATGTGCGCTATGGGAATAGATCAGAGTGTGGTATTTGGTAAAGCTGAATCGGGCAGTCTATATGAACTTTATATTTATGCCAATGGATATTTGGAAAATCTGAATCGGGCAGTCTATATGAACTTTATATTTATGCTAATGTGATATTTGGTAAAGCTGAATCGGGCAGTCTATATGAACTTTATATTTATGCTAATGGATATTTGGAAAATCAGAATCGGGCAGTCTATATAAGCTCTATATTTATGCTAATGGATATTTGGAAAATCTGAATCGGGCAGTCTATATAAGCTCTATATTTATGCTAATGGGTATTTGGAAAATCTGAATCGGGCAGTCTATATATGCTCTATATTTATGCTAATCTTACTGGATAACCGGTCTCTACTGTAACGTATACACATAGATAGGCGCATATAGGCCTACTATACTTCTTATCAGTTCACTCACGAACTTTAATCGACTTTTCGTGTCGATTACCTTGTCAAAGACCTAGTACCTTTCCAAATTGCTTTTTGTCGTCTTCGAATTGCTGACTAAAGACTTTATTGTAATAGTTTTTTAACTACGTTTTCGCCGCCATCGTACGAAGTGTCTGTTGGGTGTAGATGCTTGGAAGCATTTTGAATTTCGAAACATTTTTGGACGACTCTATCGATTTAATCATAAATCAGGCGGGTTTTCGCGTGACAAAGAAGCTAAAGATAAATTTGAAATGTGACTTTGCCTCGCTCTGTATTTTTATTATTTGTTACTATATTTTCTCTAAAAATAAATTTAAACCCTGAAAACTGAAGCTATGAAATCAAAATTCAATTCAATACTTAATTCTGATTTATATATGACATAAATCTACTTCTACATTGTAATTTGACTATCATTGTAAATTATTCGCTTTAAAGTATAAATTTACATGAAAAAAATCAATCGAAAATTTAAACGATGATTTATTTGTATTTTAGGACGGAATTTCCAATTCTATTACCTAATATTTCCCAAATTTTATTCCTCGTTAAAAAACGTCACTTTACACACGTCGCTTTACAGGTTACATATAATAGCCAACATCCCCTAACTCGATTTAACAACTCGTCCAAGAAAGCTTTAAAGTTTTATTCTCCGAAAATCAATGGCTATCGGGTCAGTCCTCCATATAAGCTAAAAAATCAATGGGTGAATCTGATTTACGTTGAATGGTATTTATGGCCTCCTTGTTAACCTAGCTATAAAACAAGCCTTGTTGTATTAGCGTTCCCAATCCAATATGAACATTGCATGGCAATGCTCTATTTTGTTAACGCAGTTTCAAACCCTCGTTGCTAAGACGGGCTTGTTGCTAAGACCGTTTGATGGATTTAAAACGGGCTTATTGTAAAATCAGTTGAATCATCTAAGACGTTTCATAATTATGTATTGGTCCTGTTAACGTTTCGGTCACACAAGCTTTACTGCATTTATGCGTGTAAGTGGGAATTAGGTAACATCGTCACTTACTCATTTTTACTCCAATATACATGATTTCAGTGTCAACCACGACATTTACATATGTATCTTTTGCATTATCTTATAGATTATTAATTGCAAGAACAAAGGCCTGTGCGACGCATAAGTAGCATTGTAGCGCAAAAGCGAATGCCATTTTTACATTCTATATGATTAAGAACACTTAACATACAGACTAGTACTATAACTGTTATAATGTTGCTTTACTGCGTTATATCATCGTTGACCCAACCACTAAAGAGATGTTGAAAGTCCTTGATTTTGGCAACACTTCTGGTCTACAGTTTATGCAGTTAGGCAACAACTTTAACAACCAAAACCGCGTTGGTCATGAATACCAAATGAACTAAGTTCAGCGTTGACAATATGCTGGCAACCTGCTTATACACTAAATCTGTCTGCCGACCATCAGCATATTCATAAAATGGACATTTCAAATACAACGTACACATAGCCGTTTTCTATCCAATGCTGCCCTAAACATTTAAACGGGCAACTAAGTTGTATTCCTCCCTAATTATCATTCTTTAACAAACATGTAACGCGTCACGTGACAAATCGACAAATCGTACGTGCAATTATTATTTCGTCCCTATAATTGCTCTGAGATTAAAAATTAATGCCCTTCCTCTGCTACAAGTCAAACCAAATCAGCGCCAAATCATTTCAGCTCGGACCGCCATAAATATTTTGGACAAAGGAGAGAGAACCATCAGATCGCAGTGTATTTTATCACCTTCTCCAATTTTAAGCACTTAAAATTGTGCAATGCAATCAAGTGCGCTGGTGCAGGAAAGTACATACGCCTTCATTTAAACACAGTAACCGCGTCACTACTGAAAGGAGGCAAAGAGGGAAGTAAAGAAACTCAATGAAAACTTTGAAACTATATTATATTTCTAACTCTGCTCTTAACACTAATCTAAACTTCAACTAAAGCTAACTTTATGTCCTTAAGCTAACACCATATTCATAGTTTTTATTTAGTGTGCAGTTTTCCTCATTACCATTTCCTTTAACCTTTTAGTTATCCCAAATGATGGGATTCAAGAGGTTCGCATGGGTTCGGTCTAACCCGTTCTTGGAACGTCGGGATAATCACCGATCCGATTCTTGTTTTTTTACAGACAATACCCCTTTTAGTGAACCTGTTGTTAGTAAGTACGATACAAAACAGAACCCGTTTTAAAAATTTTGAATCCCATCACTGATTATCTCCCAGTAACCGCCCCGATCCCCATAAGGTCAGCATAAACCTCTTTTACCGCAAGTGCTGTTCGTTGAGAGGAGAAGTTGATGTAATCATTTAGTATTACCATTAGCAGGTTTAAGTCAATAAACCGCGCAACAGCGATGAGAAATTCATTAGATTATCAATTTTATTGATGACGACTGCCACTGTAGCAGGCAAACGCGTCACAGAAGGTTCATTGATCTGTCGTGTGCTACTGTAGTCACGTTTTCGTCAAATTAGCAATATTCTCCGATTGATGTTTCCTTTTTTTCTTTTTTACCGAGGTCATTTTTTAACCCAGGATGGGCTCGTCACTAAGACCGCTTTTGTATATATAGTTGGTTCGTGTATTGGTCGCGTTAACCATTCGGCTACACGACGGTACCGTAGTCAAAATGTAGTTTAATCTGTTGCATACGTAAATAATTGCATAAGTAGATTGTTTTAATATTTTCCAAATTACGACTATCGAACTGCGTATATGCAAAACTGACTTCACAAAAGTCATTCAAAATTGTACAAAAAGTTTAAGATTTATATTCACAATTTGAAATTGAAGTTTGGATCTGCAACCTAGCTCGACACCTTCTACGTTATTTTCTTAAAAATTGGAGCTATTACACATTTCTAAACCGGAAACTTTTTCCCAACAAAACAGCTAGGAGATGCACAATCAACACCTTTATTTCAAAAAGCACTTCTCCACAAAACTTTACATCTAAAAAAGAATAGCGGCGCGCATACTAGCACATGTTGCTTTCAACCGTAAAACATTATGAATTCACCTGCATTGTTACTGGACAAAACACTTTTTTAAATACCATGACTAAGGTACCACTCGTGAGATCCATCTACACATAGAGGTATATTAATTGGTATAGTAAAGCCATTTATACATACATATGATAAATAAAATCAAATGTTTTATATTTAAAAAAAATAAAAAGAATTATGTTGTGGTATTACACAAATGTTCCTGACTGTCGGATTCGAATCATCGTCACGAAAAACAGGATCCCTGAAACTAGTAACGATGCGCCACCTATCGGAAAAAGAATCGACAATTTCCCGGTCCAATCGACAACACTGCCTGTGAACAATATGTGTTATAAGTATAACTAAAAGTAGAACTGATTTATCAGCAACGTTCACTGCAGCTGCATGTAATATCGGGAAATATCATGTATGAGAATGCAGTGTGGGAAAAATATCACTTGTTCAAGCGATTAGCCTGGTTGTTTAGCGCGTCGCCTTTCAGCCGAAAGGTTGCAAGTTCGAGACTGGTTGCCAATTAGTCGGTTGTGACCTAGTTAGATCGTAACCGTAAAGGTTTAACACTTCACAGACATTTAACACTTCACAGAATAAACTCGGGTGAGAAAAACACACGATGCCCAATTACCCATATTTATTAATAATTATCACCCATATATACAAAATGTCTGCTGAAAATCTTTTGTAATTAATTCCAATTCACCTAAACAAACCGAGCTGGCCATTGAAAGTGCGTAGATGAGAAGGTCGCCATATCCGTAACCCGAAGAATATTTCTCGATACCGACCAAATCAACTAGCAGCACCCCGCCGTACGCTGCGTCCATGCCCCCGATAAGCACCCCGATTGTGGCACATAATGCCAACAATGATGTGAAACTTTGCAAGGACGGTATGATGAAGTAGCAAACACCAGCACAGAATTTCAAAATCACCTAATATTTAAAAAATTACCTAATAATAAACGTTTATGTGATTGAGATGGTATAATTTTTTATAGAAATTTACAACAATAAGTGACTCAAAGAATGTTAAAGAACAGAAGACCCGAAATCTATCTGGTTGTCGAATTCATAGGGGTGACAGAACAAGCAGTGTTTTACAGGTTGAGTCTTTAAAAGGTACTTAAAATAGTTAACTAGATTTTATTTAAATAAGAACTAAAGACTCAACCATAAACATTACACTGCAACAGCTTTGGCAACCCAACGGTGTGAGCGCGGTAACAAGTCTATCATGGGTTGAAACTTAGAGCGGTAAAATGTATAGGTTTCGGGTATACTTACAATTCCTACGTAAAGATTCTGCCTTGAGAGCCTGTCGAAGAGAAGTCCATAAACAAGCCTTGATCCAAGTTCGCCAAAGGCAATCGCCGACACGAGCATGGGAGCTTCAACTTTAGATAATCCAATTTCTGAAATCAAGAGAAGGTGTCCTTGTATTATATTTTATCATAATATTGTTGGGTATTGTGAGAAACATAGTTTGTTGACTATACAATTTGTTTAAGTATGTCCGGCGTGCGCTTAGGTAGTAAGAACATTTTCAGTGTGAAATTAGCTTGAAGCATTAGTGCATCCACTTTCAGCAGAAGGTTTGCATATTCGAAACTCATACACAACACCCTGCAATAGCTACGGTAAAGCGACGGCAAGCGCAAGGTGATCTGACGATTGCCCGTGTGGTAACGCCCATTGCGTTTCCGATTTACTGTGGTAAACATGAATAACTTCCCATAAGAATCCAATCGCTTTCTAGTTGATTTTGTCCTTGCTGGGCAGGGCACCTAGCAGGCGTCGCGTGAACCCATTGAATTAAAAACTAAAACAAAGTAAAGCAGTTTGTAGAACCAAACACATTCCAATAGCTCGAATATAAGCCAATGTCCCTGATTCACGTAATACCTAAATTTACATGATATTTAAAGGGACGCGGAAAATACGTTAAAACTTAAACTCACCCAAACCATATGGAATTAGAAAGACGTTGACATGGTAGTACGAGACTGCGTAAAAAACCAATCCAGGACATAAAGGTATAACTCAGGTTTAATAAACAAATCCAGGTCGAATTTTTTGAACAGAGACCTTAAGTTCCAAGTTCTCTTGTGTGCTTTAATTTGAGTTTGTTGTTCAATTAAACCGCTGTCAGCGTTTACTTCCATAACATCATTAACATCTAACTCGAATTTTCTAAACGGAGTGTTAAATTGTTAGCCTGTTAGCTCGGGGAAGTTGTATTCTAAAGATTGTTCATGCTTCATCCCGTGAATGGGAACCGTGAAAGAGTTGTCAAATTTAAGTTCAGAATATCATAGGGATTGGTTAGAGAACGTTATTTTACGGGTGATTGACAGATTACCTCGTATCCACCGTTGGGTTGCCGGAGGTATTGCATTAATTTGTATAATCCATTAATCCACTGGCTTAGGGCAATGTCCGCTTAGTGCAAAGCCAGCGAACAGTTTTGACAAAAGGGCGATACACCAAGCAAGCTATTTTGCTGGATATGGGACGCATTTAACGGTCGGGTTGCAAACTGAATACGACAGCGGCGCTGCTACGGTATTTTTTGCTAAACCCTTAAGTTCAATTACAACAGTAGAAATCTTTCCAACACAAGCATACGACCGACAAGTTGTGTTCAATATATAGTTTGGGCTAGACGAAAAAATACTCAATTTTAATTGTCTGCATTAGTTTAGTTTAGTTTAAGTTTCCTCCCTTTATAATATTAAAGAAGAAAGCCAGAGTTATAGTTAAACAAGGAAGCAGGATAAAAAGGCAAATAATAAAATAAAAGTACAAACTTACTTCCAGTCCCGTAGCCAATTTGATAGTAAGCAAAGATCCATGCAATTCCAGTGTACCCAGTGCCGAACTCATGCATTAGCGGCAGATAGAATACAGAGAAGCACCGAGCCATGGCCGCCCAGTTGCTCATAACGAACATGGCGGAACCAGCCAACATTCATCCCCACCCGCCATCTGGAGGTTCCACATAAACTTCAGGTTTTTTCATTTGCTTCGAGCTACCTCACGGTGCTATATGTCAGGGTGTGTATAGACGTGAGTTAACACCAACTTAAACAGGCCATAAGTTATATGTTTCTGCAAGCAGAAATGTAGAGAAATGATATATTCGTGTACATATGTTGAATTTGCTACTTTTTGCTGCGCCTGCTATACCCGACGTAGCACTTCTTTGGTTTAAGTTTAATTTTTAGTTAAGTTTGTTAGCCACGTCTGTCTGGACCAGTAAAGTTAGGGGAACTGCTTGCTAAAACTATACAGTATTTTTAAAACACTGGTCTTAACCCTAGAACTAACGCTAAATTTAACCCAAGCCCTAATGACAACTATAACGCTTTATTTTAGTGCGTGATTTTCTTTTTTCCCTTATTTAAGTTTTCCCCTCTATACCTTTACTTATATTAAAGAGGTAATTTGCGTATATTTACGTAATAACTGACGTTTAGCCTGGAATCTTTTCCCTTTTGTGTATTGAACTACTTGATGTATGTTTTCACCGTAAAAACAAAAAATAAACTAAACTTTAAGCTGTTATTTTTGTAAGCACTATCTTTCCGTGCTCTCTATACCATATGTACCAACACTTGGTTGTGCATATGTTTGATTTCTAATTGGGTCTGAAACTACAAAACGTAATACACCACAGTTTGCTAATTGTCTTGGTGGGTTAGTGCGTCGTTTTTTAGTCAAAATGTAGCAGGTTCGAAACTTGTCTATAGCTTGTCGGTTGTGTTCTGGGACATGGCTCCTAACAAACATTTCCCGAACCTATAGTGAATGATGGGTTCTACCAAACTAAGCACACGCCGTTTTTTTTTCTAACAAAAAGGCACAAGCTTATACAGCACTGTGCAATAACTCCCGTGCATTGAATATCACCCGCGATTTTATATTACCGGCAATAACACCAGAATATCCTATCGACGTGTTGGGAAAACGCAAAAGGAGTAATTCCCAAACAATAGTTAGATTATTCTGGCATGTTGTGTACTCGGAGATATAACAGTGTATTGTATATGATTAATACATATTTAGAGAGTTTTAGTTTAACCTTTTAGCCTAGGGTAGGATAGAATATTTATGTTTCTCGTGAATGAAAAAAACCATGAGGGTTAACACACAGGCAATCGTCAGATCATCTCGCGCCCACCGACGGGTTGCCGAAGCTATTGCATTATGTTGTGTATGATTCACACGTTCCTTAAATTTAAAACTCACCATTCCACTGGGTTTAGGCAATGTCCGTAAAGTGCCTTGCCCAAGGACACAACACAACCGACTAGCTAGCGACGAGTTTCGAATCTGCAACCATTCGGTTAGTCGTCGCACTAAACCACCAGACTAACCGGTCGGACATAATATGTCAGCCTCAGTTTAATTGGGTTATCTAAATTGAAGCTTTCAGTAATGAAGGGGGCACATTCCTACTGAGTTGCCTTTTGGAGTATTGAGTTACCTGGAGAGAGAGGATTATGGTGCAACAGGATAGAGTTGCGTGTAATAAAGGCAATTTCACGTAGATGATTATAATTTAAAAAGAATAAACTGATTAGCTCTAACTATACCGTAAAAGCTAGCCATATCTCTTCAATGCAAACTGAGGAAAGAATTGTCGCTCATTGACTTATCTCAGCAGTCATTCCATCTAACTTTGATGGTGTATTAAACTATCATCACTCGCTAGCTAGCTAGTCGCTAGCTAGTCGGTTGTGTCCTTGGGCAAGGCACTTTACGGACATTGCCTGAACCCAGCGGATTAATGGGTTCTACCAAATATGAAGGAACGTGTCTATCACATAGCACACACGACTGCAATAGGCGTCCGGTAACCTCGTACGATGGGCGCGAGGTGATCTGACGATTGCGCCGTGTGAAAACCCCTGGGGTTTTCCCATTCACGGGGATAAACATGAATATCCTGATCCTATCCTATCCTATCCGTCATCCTATCCTATCCTGATCCTATCCTATCCTATCATCAGAAGAGACGTTTTGCTGGCCACTTGATTTCAACTACAATATACACAAGAAACAGTTTGTGTTATATTTTACTCGGACAAGTCTACGGCTGGATTTACATCAGAAAGACGTTTTGCTATGAGTCAAACAAAGACGTTTTGTAGAGTTTTAGTCGATTCAAACCAACAAAACGTTTTGGGTTGGCCATTTTGGGTGAGTGTGGATATACAAGTCAAATCCTAAATGTATTAATTTGATTGAAGAAGCCAGATCTTCCTGGAGTAAGGGCTGTGTTAACATCCTAGTCATAAACTACACACTGTAATAATTTCGTTAACCCGATGGTGGCTTCAAGTAATCTTACGAATACCAATGTGTGTGTGGGGTAGAAAAGTTTTTAGAAAGTAAATGCCGCAAGATAGTTCGTGGTGGCCTTATTGGACACGCTACTGAATGAACATGGATGTAACCCAAAGCTGAAACCATTTAAACGATTGGTCAACCTAAAACAATATGAACATCTCGTCATAGAGTAGGTGTGGGCAACTTCTCTAGTCGGCGGGCCAGATGTGGAAAATGAAGTTCTTGGTGGGCCGGATTATTACACGAATAGCATTAAATACCTTAATTACAGGCTATGGTTAGATACAGTCTGCGGGCCGATCAAAACGGGCCGTATGTTGGCCATGCCTGTCATAAATATACACCCAATATCTTCGTTAATCCGACGATTTCCCGTGTGATGTGACACCGTTAAGTGACATAAGTCTCTTGCGGACTGATCAACAATGGGAAACCTGTTTCAACCACACCACAGCTGTTATCGGGCAGGGAATTTGTAGTACAGTTGTTACATTGCCAGACATTTGCATTACAGCTGTTGTAAGGTCGCAGAGAACACAACGGTGATACGGAAGAACTTTTCACAATTGAGGAAACACACATTTCTTCCCTTCGGTGAAAAGGTGTAACTTCCGAAATCAACCATTTTCTTTGCTCTATTGTCCGTGGCTACTTCGCCTGTATTATTTGATCCAGATGAATTTAATGGACTCTTGTACAAAATACCAATCTAAATTACTGACAAGAGCGATCGGTTCGGCACCTTAATCGATTCAGACACGACCAGTGATCGTTTTACGGTCTTTTCCTGTTCCTGTGTCGTTATTCGTTTCGATTGCCTTTTTTTAATACTGGGGCAAAAAATGAATAAACAAAACTAAAACAAACAAAAAACGTCCATTTTTTGTTAAAATACAAAAATGAGGTTGATACAAGATTAGGTGTGTTGTATTTACAGCGAGAAAAAACAAACGGAATAAAAACGAACGCTAGTTAATAAATTTCATACGCAAACCAAATCTAAGAGAATTTTTACACGCTACATTTTACGGGTACCTTCGCGCCTTATAAAACAAAAAAAAAATAGTAAAACAAATGTATTTACAATTCGACGGTGATCATTTTGTACTATATCACTCCAAGGTACTACATTTCGATTTAGAAACGCTAGAATTACACTTATATACATATATGACATCATAACTACGATACTGGTTCATTATTTGCTCCGATTTAAGCAGGAAAGTAAGTGTTACAGGGCACAACTACGGTTATATATGAATTCGTAAGCCGTTGTGGAAATTGTATAGCACTTGTACAGCAAAAGCGTTGAAAAAAGGGAAAAAAACGGGGTTAGTTTAAGTAAGTTCATATTTCATTTCAAATACTGTGGTCCATAAACTTAATTTGGATGTTGGAATAAGGAAAATGTAATTAAAAAAAAGGTTTTAAAAGATATATATGAAATTCAAACTTGGGCTAAATACAAAAACCTAATTGTTAGTAACATTTTTAAAATACAAAGAACATATAATGTATTAATATAACACATCAATTACTAAATCAGTGTTTTTTTAACCGTGTGATAGGGTGTACAACATACTATAAAAACATATAGTGATTTCATTTTCATACCGGGTGCCATGGTATCATTGACAGAACTATAATTCCGAAATGGGGCGGCATTATATGTCGAAAGTCGCCCAAGGTTTTTTAATACTTAAGTATTTTACTGAAGGTTTTTGAAATCAACAAGAGTTTTGACTTATACTTCCATACATCTCCCGAATATGAAAAGGCTGCCGCCAATCACTCAATTCTGATTACGTAAAATCGAGATATACTATCCGCCACCGTAGGTTTAAATTTCGACCCGATTCGCACAATTAGGTAAATGTTTATAATATTCTGCTAAAAGTTTCTCAACGGGAAACACCAATATAAAGGAAGAATAAAAACTGAATAAGAAATAGGAGGATAGGATATTTATACCCGTGAATGGAAAAACCAATGGGGTTAACACAAATACTAATCTAAACCCACCACCAAACTAACGCTAACCTTAAATCCAGCCTTATCGCTAAACCCTAATGGCCTAATTTTCATTTCATATTGCAGTTTCCCTCTTTCCCTTGTTTCAGTTTTCCTTTTTTAAAACTTAAAATTTTTTCTTATTATTTTGCCTTTTATTTTATAAAATCATTATTCAGGTTTGTGGTTTTTCTAATAAAATGTCACAAGCTTATAATACTCTGTGCAATCACTCCAGTGTTTTGAAGACTACCACGTTTTCATATTAACGGAAATAAAACAAAATATCCTATATCAATGTGTTGGGAAAATGCAAAGGGAGTAATTCCCAAACAATAGTTAGATTATTCTGGCACACTTTTGCCTACTGGGAGATATAACAGGTTATTGTATATAATTAGGATATATTCCGGGTGTTAGTTTAACTGTTTACCATATGATAGGATAGAATATTCATGTTCTCCGTGAATGGGAAA
>CH002018.1:195202-222379 GCA_000149265.1 Ciona savignyi
ATCGTCAGATCACCTCGCGCCCACCGACGGGTTGCTGAAGCTATTGCATTATGTTGTGTATAATTCACAGGTTCCTTTAATTTGGAAGAACTCATCATTCCACTGGGTTTAGGCAATGTCCGTTAAGTGCTTTGCTCAAGGATACAATAACCGACTAGCTAGCGACCAGTTTCGAGCATGTAACCCTTCGGCTTCTTATAAATTAAAGGAACGTGTGCATTATACACAATAGGCTACAATATAACATATCTGTTAATCTGACGATTGCCCATGTGTTAACCCCCTTGCGTTTTTCATTCACGGGGATAAACATTAAAATCGTATCCATAAACCACCGGTACGAGGTATTCTAATGATTTAAACTTTTATAGTGTTATAACGGCCATGTGTTATTATAGGGATACATTTGGTATCCTTTTCAATCTTTTAAAAAAATTGAAGCTTGACGGAGCTATTGCAATGCGTTGTATATGATATAAACGTTCCTTTAATTTGGTTGAACTCATTAATCCCCTGTGTTCAGGAAATGTTCGTAAAGTGCCTTGCCCAAGGACACAATCGACTAACTAGCGACAAGTTTCGAATATGCAACCATTCAGTTAGTCGTTGCACTAAACCACCAGACCAATCGGCCGGACATAATATGCCAGCCTCAGTTTAATTCGGTTATCTAAATTGGGGCTTTCAGAAATAAAGGGGCACATTCCTACTGAGTTGCCTTTTGGAGTATTGAGTTACCTGGAGAGAGGATAATGGTGCAATAGGATAGGGTTGCGTGTAATAAAGGCAATTTTACATAGATGTACCGTAAAAGCTAGCCATATCTCTTCAATGCAAACTGAGGAAAGAATTGTCGCTCATTGACTTATCTCAGCAGTCATTCCATCTTACTTTGATGGTGTATTAAACTGTCATCAGAAGAGACGTTTTGCTGGCCACTTGATTTCAACTACAATATACACAAGAAACAGTTTGTGTTATATTTTACTCGGACAAGTCTACGGCTGGATTTACATCAGAAATACGTTTTGCTATGGGTCTAACAAAAACGTTTTGTAGAGTTTTAGTCGATTCAAACCAACAAAACGTTTTGGGTTGGCCATTTTGGGTGAGTGTGGATATACAAGTCAAATCCTAAATGTTTTAACTTGATTGAAGAAGCCAGATCTTCCTGGAGTAAGGGCTGTGTTAACATCCTAGTCATAAACCACACACTGTAATAATTTCGTTAACCCGATGGTGGCTTCAAGTAATCTTACGAATACCAGTGTGTGTGTGGGGTAGAAAAGTTTTTAGAAAGTAAACGCCGCAAGATAGTTCGTGGTGGCCTTATTGGACACGCTACTGAATGAACATGGATGTAACCCAAAGATGAAACCATTTAAACGATTGGTCAACCTAAAACAATATGAACATCTCGTCATAGAGTAGGTGTGGGCAACTTTTCTAGTCGGCGGGCCAGATGTGGAAAAATGAAGTTCTTGGTGGGCCGGATTATTACACGAATAGCATTCAATACCTTAATTACAGGCTATGGTTAGATACAGTCTGCGGGCCGATCAAAACGGGCTGTATGTTGGCCATGCCTGTCATATATATACACCCAATATCTTCGTTAATCCGACGATTTCCCGTGTGATGTAACACCGTAAGCGTCGTAAGTCTCTTGTGGGCTGATCAACAATGGTAAACCTGTTTCAAACACACCACGGCTGTTATCAAGCAGGAAATTTCTACCAGTTGTTATATCGCCAGACATTTGCATTACAGCTGTTATAAGGTCGCAGAGAACACAACGGTGATATAACTTTTCACAATTGAGGAAACACACATTTCTTCCCTTCGGTGAAAAGGTGTAACTTCTGAAATCAACCAATCTCTTTGCTCTATTGTCCGTTGCTACTTCGCCCGTATTATTCGATCCAGATGAATTTAATGGACTCTTGTACAAAATACCAATCTAAATTACTAACAAGTGCGATCGGTTCGGCACCTTAATCGATTCTGACACGACCAGTGATTTACATATAGGACAATGAATGGATGTACGTGGTAAATACAAGAATGAACACTTCTTCTTTCGTTAGTGTGGCTGATAACAGTATTCAAATTCTTTCGTTTAGGTTTGGCGGCCGCGTCCGCCATATTTATTAAATTATATCCTTTTTTATAGGACGTGTTTTAACGATTGTTCGTTTTGCCGTCTTTTCCTGTTGCTGTGTCGTTATTCGTTTCGTTTGCCATTTTTAACACTGGGGGAAAAAATGAATGATCTAAACTAAAACTAAATACAGTAGTCCATTTTTTGTTGAAATACGAAAATGAGGTTGATACAAGATTAGGTGTGTTGTATTTACAGCGAGAAAAAACAAACGGAATAAAAACGAACGCTAGTCAATAAATTTCATACGCAAACCAAATCTAAGAGAATTTTTACACGCTACATTTTACGAGTACCTTCGCGCCTTATAAAACAAAAAAAAATAGTAAAACAAATGTATTTACAATTCGACGGTGATCATTTTGTACTATATCACTCCAAGGTACTACATTTCGATTTAGAAACGCTAGAATTACACTTATATACATATATGACATCATAACTACGATACTGGTTCATTATTTGCTCCGATTTAAGCAGGAAAATAAGTGTTACAGGGCACAACTACGGTTATATATGAATTCGTAAGCCTTTGTCGAAATTGTATAGCACTTGTACAGCAAAAGCGTTTAAAAAAAAGGAAAAAAAACGGGGTTAGTTTAAGTAAGTTCATATTTCATTGCAAATACTGTGGTCCATAAACTTAATTTGAATGTTGGAATAAGGAAAATGTAATTAAAAAAAGGTTTTAAAAGATATATATGAAATTCATTGGAGCTACGTTTTTAAAGATGTAAAAACTGGCAGGAAATCTACATGCCGAACTGGGGTTTTCAAGCCCTGCGTTCTAATTTCGAACCCTGCTACGGCATGACACGGACAGCACCTTCGGGCTGCAGAAATGAGGACGTTTTGAAAGAAATATCCGAAAAAGGCCGTTTTTAGTTAACATAGAAAAAGGGTTAAGTTAAACCAGAAAAAAATGGGGGTTAGTTAACACAGAAAAAAGGTGGTTTTAGTTCACACAGAAAAAACAAAAAATATGGTTTAGTTAACACAGAAATTTGGTTTACAGACTTGTTTTTAAAAATCAGGCTGTAAAAAGAGACGAAGCCGTTGTTGATGGTAATTTGCACTTGAAAAACGATACCCATTACTTGGTCGATATTAGAATTTGACTTTATAAGTTTAATGAAAGAAAATCGATCGGAACAATTATATAATGGCACATTGAGAGCGCTGGGACAAGGCTAATAAAACAGCCGTTGAAATTGGTTAATAAACCTATTGTTTGGTGCACGTTAGGTCAACATGGGGGGAAAACACTGGCTTAGCTTGGTGGGAAGGTAAGCTTGCTGCATAGTGGAAATTGCTTGGTGTATATGAATATAATTATTGGCCAAATCTCTTGGGGGGAGTTGATTATCGGCTGTTTGTTGGTTTGCAAAACTGTGTCGATTTATACTCGAAATTAACAGAGTTGGATGGTAAAACCTGTGCTGGTCTTTTTTAGGCCTTTCGATCTTGTGGTATTGCGGTTAATAATTAAATGAAGCTCACTTTAAAAACGACTTAAATGAGGCTTATTTGAAAAAAAGTTTTATCTGCATGTTTGGTCGGAAGGACACGGTTAAATAGTGCCATTGTGGGTAAAAAACGGCGGGCCTGGTTATACGACTATAAACGATAGAAATAAAGAAATGGTGAACGTTAAAATATGACGCCAAGGAGAAAGTCATGACAAATCACGAGCACGGTTGAAATTGAATCAATGAGATCGTGACGTAATCAAAGGGAAGAATTATCAATGGGAATTGCCCCTGATTAGTAGGATTACGTCATCAAAATCTACAAAGCCGGAATTAATCACGGAGTTAGGAATTTTCGAGCGGAATCAAAGAGATTCGTGTATGAGACCGTATATTTCGGTCGTGGTGTTGTAACCGCCGTGTAAATGTTCCGTCAGTTCATATGCGACGACTGTGGTTTGGAAATTGTCTATAAAAAGCAGAAAAAAATGACTCCGGAGATTGGAAGCGGCTGGCGGCGGCGTCACGTGACCTCCTCGGCGCCTGATTGGTGCGTTCAAATAATCATCGACGGGTTTTGCTGTGATGGGTTAATCAACGTTAATCGGTGTGAAGTTAACGTTAATCGGTGTTAAGTGAAACCGGGTGTTTTGCTGTACGTTCTATATACCTTAGTAGGAAGTTTTCGCTAAATACACTCGAAACAGAGACTACTCTGTAAACACAGGTAACTTTCCAGCGTTCTGCAATTTTGACACCAATTGACCCCCAATACGTCATTTGTCAAATGCGTAATCGACACGTCGACATGCGTTGGTAATTTGCAACCGTGTTTAGGTTACAGCGAAACTGCGAGTTAAATCAATGGCGGCGAGGGCGATTTGTCCTTCAGTGCTCTGGTGCACTAATGTAAGGGAGTTCTGCCAATGTTTACATTGAGAGCAGACGATACACTATCATAATATACCCGCAAACGTGCATATGGGTTCTTGCCATTGAGATACTTAAGTCGTTTCAATTAAGTCAATGATTTTTTTTAAATCCCTTTGGCTGCGAGAGCGTACGTAACTGGTAAACTGATTATCTCAGCAAACAACTTAAATGTGTTCACATCTTCTTTTTTTTAACTATAAATGTGTTCACAAAAGTTATTGTTGCCGTTTCCTTTTTTAAACTACTATTAAAGCGTACGATGGAAGAATGCGTTTTACTGAACACCACAGCGTCATGTGTTCCCAATTTTGGAGTTATTGTTACCGTTTTTGACTTCTTTTTAATTTCATTCCAGCGTTTGATAAAGTATTGCGTGTTGGGCGGCACAGCTTAGCAATCGCATTATGCATTTAAGCGATTCAAGTTACAAGAACTTGGTTAGTACTCTGTGGCAATGGCGCCCCGGGCAAAACCGTTGATAAATTGCGCTTTAATTAACGGGTAGCTTATATTACGTGAACTACATTACCGACATTCCATTACAAATGTATACGTTGTATCTTGTATAATGGGCTACTAATTGCTATGCGATTGGTAGGCGTCTCTTACTCTTGATTTGAAAGAATTACATTTGGACTTTGGAGAAAGCTATGGCAAAACAAACGGCAAGCGGTATTGATTGCAGTAAGCGGTCTAATGCATTTGATAGTTCAAAACGATTCCATTAGTTTGAAACTAAGTTGGTTATTTTCTACATAATTTGACCCACGTTTTGGTTATTCGTGCAATATGACTATACACAATGATTCAACACACATAGCATGCATAGATGGAATTAAAATCTAAATACACTATGAACATCATACAAAAGTGTACAGAAACCTTATATGTTGTACTACAGGGTAACACTAAAAGGAGGGAAAGCGGGAAGAGGGAAACTTCACACTAAAATTACGGAAACTAATTTAAACCTATGCTCTAAACACTAATCTTAACCCCAGAACTAACACCTTCCCGCTTTCCCTCCTTTTAATTTTACCCGTACTACAATAATATTTTCTGCATAAGTGTCGTACTCATACACAAGTGGTACATTAACCGGCCCATCCCATTTAACTAAACATCACTTAAGAAGTACAAGCCAATGTAGAATAACACATCTAACTTTAACATGATTTGTAGCAAAGATATAGAACGTTACTTTAAACATATTTGGACCATTGCCGGGTTTCATGCAGTTGTACAATGGTACAACTTCAAAAATCTGCATGGACTAAATTTGCATGAACTAATTAGCCTTAAAGGTGTTGTATGAGCTAACCTTTCTAGTAGATCCTGCTTCACTTGGTGGTTTATTTACTATGGGTCCATTTGTATCTAGCATCACATCATTTGAACCATCGTCATCAATCCTGTGAATTGCAATATTAATTGTTTCAACCGTTTGTAAGTGAAACTAAAGTTTAGTTAGATTCAACCCTTTGTAAATGAATGTAAAATAAAGTTCAAGAAAATTAGAAAGTAAACTAGTTCTTTTCGAATTCTTATGCTTCAGAAGTTACTTTAATTACTAATTATTGAATTGGAAATGGAATAGATTAAAATCAATCAGAAAATTTATGCTACGAAATTCAAATAATTTCGAGAGTAAATTTTAAATCATTTTGTCCTGTCAAAATGGTTGGACTAAAGAAATAATTGATGATTTTTTACGATTTAGGCGTGTTCGCTATCATAAAAACTTTTATTGTTGGCCCAAACAACAATTCTCATTTACAGTTCGGGGATAAAAAGCATAACGTTTAAACAATGTGTTCCACATTGAAATTTCACCATTTACAATGTATTTGTATTTTTTATGACCTATTCAAATACACACAATGATAAAAATCAATTGCGTAATAGTTTTATAGGATAAATGGTTTTGGCGACCACTTTTACCCTGTCTAGACTTAAAAATGAGTTATAACAAGGCCAAGCAAAATACACTGTAATGTATTACGTATATACTGGAATACTGGAATTGCGCAATAGTTTTATGGGATAAATGGTTTAGGCGGCCACTTTTACCCTGTCTTGACCTAAAAAATGAGTTGTAAGGCCAAGCAAAATATACTGTGTACCATGTACATACTGGAAACCAAATGCGCCATAATTTTATGGGATAAACATTTTTCAGTGGTCACCATTAGCCTACACTTGAAAAATATCAGTTAAAAGGCCAAACCAAACACACTGTCCCACGTACATACTGGAAGCAAATAGAAATAAAATAAAACTCACTCATCCGCGTCATCTGTCTTTGAAAAACCTGGGAACGACATGTAAAACGTTAGGGTTGCAAGTCAAACATATAGAGCGAGTGAATTATTAACTAGGATATGTTTGAAGTATTTGTCATACAAAGCATAGCACGTAGGCTTTTGTATCTAACAAAGCCAAGTCGTTTTAAACTACTTTTAGATTTAAACTTAATTTCATTTGGTCACCAGATAAACCAATACACTGATAAAAATGAGTTTTCCAAGAGTAAACAGCCATTTCGCCAGTTGTAATAATTTATCTGGTGATAAGTTAAAATTTTCAATCCTATTTCAGTAAATGTGGGCATAGAACTTTATTCCAACAGAAAAAAATATTTTCATAAGTTGTAACACCAAACTTAAGGTTATGTATTTTAACTTGTATAATAAAAGAGTTTGGTTCTGCCAATCTGCCATGTTTACTGTATAGGCTACTTAACTTAAAAACCTAATTCAACAACAAGTATGGTTGAATCTTACAGACTTCACAGCTTTGCTGTTCACTGAATTAGAGACTTCAAACAAGTTGTCGTATAACCTTGTGTCACATATTTTATATTCTGATAGTCGATACCGAGTAAATTATATTAAGTCTTACTATTTATAGGTTTCAGTAAAATCTGACATCTGTTGAAATCTATTATCCTATTTACCAATTAAAATCAGGACAGAAGATAACCAACATAACATGAAGAATTAAAAGGACAAAAGATAACCAATATAAAGTGCAGAATTAAAAGGACAAAAGATAACCAACAACCAACATGAAGTGCAGAATTATAAGGACAAAAGACAACCAACATAAAGTGCAGAATTAAAAGGACAAAAGATAACCAAAATTTTATATTCTGATAGTCAATACAACATAAAATTCACCAATTAAAGTCAGGATAAAAGATAACCAACATAAAGTGCAGAATTAAAAGGAGAAAAAAAACCAACATAAAATTTTATATTCTGATAGTCGATACAACATAAAATTCACCAATTAAAGTCAGGATAAAAGATAACCAACATAAAGTGCAGAATTAAAAGGAGAAAAAAAACCAACATAAAATTTTATATTCTGATAGTCGATACAACATAAAATTCACCAATTAAAGTCAGGACAAAAGATAACCAACAACCAACAACCAACATGAAGTGCAGAATTATAAGGACCAAAGATAACCAACTTGAATTGAAGCCTAATTTATTAAAAATTTAGTCGCCGTTAATTATCTCACCATCGCAGTATCCCTTTCTCCATGTCCACCACACGAGGACACCAATGAGCAGGAGACCGAAAATAACACCGAACACGATCCCAACGATCATTCCGACATTTTGGTTTTCTGTGAAAAAATATGTTATGTTTTTGGCCGGCCAATATTATCAGGTGAAAAATTAGGTGTGTCATGTGTGAAAATTGAACCCTGCTTTTATAATTTCACCTTTGTTGTGTTGTTTGAATTGTATTTAAAAAAATAATAATTTCAACTTAATATAGTATAATGTATGTTTGTATTTCTGTGTATTCAGTTTTGAGTTATGATTAATACAATCGAACATGTATTTTCATATGTGTGTCATAAGGTACATTACAGAGGCATTTAGTGTGCATGGACCAAAGGAAAAGGTCACACAAAAACCAAGAATGGGCTTTTATTTTGCCATAACTTAATTTCTGTATTTAAGAAGATGATATTTTTTTATAATTTACTTAGGCAACAAGAGTTTATTGTAAAAGAATGTTTAAAGAAGTTTAAAAGGGAACTAATTTCGGTTTGTTCAAAAAGAGGAACCAATGGTAAACTGTACAAAATTTATCCAAAATTCAAAAAAGCATTTTGTAATGTCAATATCAGTGGTTCCAGCATACATGTTAAAGAGCCATACAAAATAATCAGTTAATTCAACAGTCGGGATAATGGTTGACTAACTCAGCTCAAACTGACATCTAATCTTAGGCGGGAAACACATCTCTTCTCTTGTTTGCTCAGGTATGACTGTTTGAATGGTGGAATTGATTACTCAACAAAAGGTTGACTTGATATAGGAACTCTGGACTAGACAACCGTGTTTTTAACCACTATGACAACTTTTATGTGTGTATTTCCTTTATGTGATGGTCTGTTACCAGTGAGGTTAAATTAATTTATTTTTAAAATTTAAACAATAAAGTTATCAGACAAAAACAATAATTTTTTTTAATTTTTATAAACAAAATTATATAAAGTTATCAGATTTAATTGCTGATCATAATATATATGCTTATTGGAGGTAAAAAGTGTTTGGTTACCAAAGATAATCAGTTACATGGTAACTGTAACCATTACGGACTTGTAGAAAAATGTACATCTAATTATGCTAGGCGCATGAATGAAGAGACACCAAATGACTTTTTCATTTAAACTTATTTGACTAAATAATAAATATATATGCCGGTAACAGTACATAATATACACTGATTAAAAACAAAGCTAAATTTAACTTTCAATTCTTAACCATGATAAATTTTAAAGATTCTGCATAGAATGGATATATTATATTAAAAAACTAAAACTCTACTATCTTATTATATGCATAACTGGGCTTTAGTTAAACCAATACATATATGGAGACTGGATTCTGTTAGGGATAATCTACCTCTAGAAACTTACTAGTTGTAATCATGGTGGCTGGTTCACAGGTTTTTGTTTCCAAAACGTTGGCAGCAGCGCAGTAGTATGCACCAGCGTCAGCAACGGTCACTTTCTGTAGAAATAAGAGACTTTATGACCATGCGTTGTGCTTTCTTGACGTTTTTTTATGGATAAACTGAAATTAGCCTTGCTACTATGGATATTTTACAACAATACTTATGTACCTTTACAGAATTCAGAATTGCATACAGAATTATTTTGCAGAGTTTAAATGTTTATATATTATTGTAAGCGGAACCGTTACCAGTTACTAGTACCTAGTATTCCAAGAAATGAATATTGTCACACAAAAATTGATTCCCAAAAGCGAAAAAAAATTATAATATGCACATTAATTAACTTCTTTTATTTGTAAAATGTAATGAATTTATTAAAATGTCAATATATACACACATTTAAAACAGTTAAATGCTTGCGTTGAATTAAACTGGTATGCTTATGTTGAATTAAACATATATATATATATATGTTTGTATTAGTCAGACTTTAAAATAAAAAGTAGGGTGGGACAAAAAAAGCATTAAAACATCATAGTTAGGCAGACAGACCAGTGACCATACAATATTTGATGGCGCCGGGTTAACAGACCACTCACTCACCGAAAACTTTAGAATTCCAGTTGTTTCACTATAGCTGTAGCTTGTGTTTTTATAGTTAATGTCGTCTTGTCCATTTAGTGGAAGTTTTCTGCCGTTCTTATACCAAGAGTAAGTTGGTGCAGGTACACCTGTTGTGTGGAATGTGAAAATAAAAACACTGAAGATTTAGGATTATTGTTGTAAAGAAATGACTTGAAAATTGTTTTTCCTAAAATTGAAACGAAATTACATGGATGTTTTTTTACCCTTTCCAAAATTATTGAAAGAAACGGGACAGCAACATGTTTTAAGTATTCAGAATGTTTTGTAATAGAAGGGAGTATCTACATAATACTTAAAAGTGTTAAGATTGCACCGAGCAGCATTAACTTACCTTCAATAGAGTTGCACCTGAATTCGGCTGAAAATCCGATTGTAAGTGCATGGTCAGAAGTGTATGTGCACTGAGGTGTGGATGGGGGAACTGGGAAAGAGGATTTATTTAACAACCAAAAAATAAGAAGGCAATGTAATGTTTAATAGACGAGAAATAGAAGACAATGGACGGCAATGTTATGTTTAAGGACGTATAGTGAAATTGAATAATTTGTAACATTTACGATCATTAAAAACTACCAGAAATGACAATTACCATGGTTAAATATTGAATTAAACTACATTTCTTTGTAACCACTACATTATAATTTCCAACACACAAAGACATAAGATACATTCTCAAACACTGGCGGAATTGGAATACAAATAAACTTACCTTGTACAGTGAGATGATATGTGCCACTTCCTTTGCTTGGACTGTCAAGGGGCAGAGTTACTAGACATGTATAAGAACCTGGAAGAGTGATTAAGGTGTTTATATAGTCACAGGGGGCTGGGAATTTGATGTCATTTGGCCTTGAAATTGTATGTGTGGTTTGCACACATTTTGATATTATTAAGCCCTCATGCCTATACAATATGTATCTAAAAACGAAAATATTAAAGTTAAAATAGTAGGTGTAAAATAAAAAATATTTAAATAAAAAAGTAGTAACAGACTAGAATAAGGTATATATTGTAAAAAAAATACAAATATATATTCATCTATATGCCTATTACCTGTATCAGTTTTCGCAGCACTGTTTATTTGCAAATTGGCCGGGCTAACTAAAGAGAAGCGAGTTGTATAATCTGTCAGAACTTTGTTATCCAAAACAATGTTCTGGCCACTGTTACTTCCCCCGCCTATTATTGGGTTGTAAATCCATTCAAACCTACGAAAATGCATAAGGACAACATTTGAATTTAATAATAATACCGGTATGTAAAAAAACGCACCCAAAATGTACACACTATATATTAAAATTGATATAATGCTTACATTTAGACCTACATGGTCTATACAAAATTAAGGAAAATATACGTTTTTTGTTGTAGTTATGCACTGTACTAGTAAAAATATTATTTTTAAAAGTGTAAACCCAAATGGTAGGTCTATGGTAATAATGTTACTGAAAAACCCAGTAGGCTACCTTACAAAACATGCATATTATAATATGGCATTGGACGATAAAGTTACCATACCATATCTTTTAAATACCGGTACTTGCAATAAGCATATTACATATCTACATATAAATACTATGTGCATGCATAAACTTACCTGAAATCATTGGTTGATCCAGTTTGTGCTTGAAATGAACATGGCAAAATGATCGGGTTTTGGTACGTAACCTGAGTCACCACAGGAGAGGGCTGACCATTCAGCAGTGTAACAGTGACACCATGGCAGTAATATGCTGTGAATGTAAACATTAATGGATTACATTTATTTGGTGTTGGACTATCGGCAGTTAAACCCCTAAACTGAAATGTGCAAACTGTTTCTATGAATGAAAAGGTATATAATAAGGTAAAATATGCATGTCGGTTTGGTTATATTTAATTGTCAGTTTAAATCACAGGTTGTTTAAGTTATAATAAGTTATTTTAATAAATTTGATAGGAGCAGACAAAGTATACATTAACTTTTTATTTTCAATGATACTGAATGGAGTTTAATAGGTTCAAAGACACTGTTACAAAATAATTAAAAAAATGACACGAAACAATAAAAATGAAAAAGCGTAAAGTACATATCATTATACAAGTCAATAGCCTACCCCAAAACCAGTCGGTTAAGTTTATACTTATACGATTTACTAAGCAGGTACCATGATCTTAACCTTACCTATTGATAGAATGGCACAGAAAACTATGTTGAGATGCATCATGATCTCTTAATCTGCAAAACAATGTTTAAAACATACCAACCAGCAACCAAACACATTGTATTATCCCACATTCCTAACTTGTGAGCATCTGCACTAACTGATATTTAATATACCGTAGTATATATTTAATGGTACTGTAAACTTGTGTCAAGATGCTAAAGAAGTTATATAAAAGCCCGTATAAACTTTTTTTTTTAAGTTTTAATTTTTAAAAAATGTTTAAACTATGGACGATTTGAGCACAGTCGAAAAGTCGAAACATTGAGTTTAAACGATGCAATTTCCAGCATATTTCAAGGATGTAATTTTTATTCACTGATATCTTACATTTTCCTTTGATTAAAGTTACAAAACTTTTGAACAGTTATCACATTAGGAAAAACAAGGTTTATTATTAAAAATATAAAAAATACCATACCAGTTGTTTTCTTTAGGTGATAAAACTTTTTTAACTCCAAAGTATAAATCCAAACGCTAAAGCACCACAAGCAAGTTAATCCAGATATACAGTGTTGGCACCAAGCACCAGATTATTTCCGCAAGAGCACCTTATTAAATATACTGTCTAAATAGATATATGCAAGTAAGTCCTTGGTATCGGTACAAATATATAATCATGGATTTCACACACACTATGATATTATGTAAATACATAACGAACCAGTACCTCGTACAAGCAAGTTTTGTTTAAATGTCAATAAAAAAACAGTCATGCTTGGAGAAAATAATTCTAGCAAACCATATCAATAAACCAGTAGGCTGATACAATAAAAATTTAATTTGTCAATCCAACACCTATACCATTACCTGTACATTATAAAATACAATATCAATAATAATATACAGGCCTATTGATAAATCCCTATTGTAAAGTTCAATTTCTAGGCAATATATTTTTACCCCAACCTTTTTGGACTAAATTTTGCATCACACTGGTACTATTAATTAGCTAATATATAATACTTATTTGTGGATTATTGTGACATTTTTATCTGACAAATGGAGAAATCGCATTAAAGGATGTATCCACGGTTACCGTTTGATCCATACAATTTTACCCAAAAGTCGACACATTAACAGGCAGATTAGAGTACACCAAAATTCCCGTTAATAAGACACCATTTTGAAAAAGTGTTCAGGCTAGTACTGGTACACCAAAGTGTGAACACTTAAAATATAAATTAGGAATATTAAACTTAATTTGGGAATAAAATAAGAAGCAACACCCATTATAGGCAAAAGCCCTATTTTAAAATAAGAACAGTTAAAGGGGGAAATCGAAAAAAAAAATAATGAATAAGGCTTTGGGGTTAGTTCTTGAAATAAGATCAGCGTTTGGGGCAGAGTTAGAATTACTCTTAATAATAAACAGTTTTCCTCCTGGCGTATACATTTTAACAATAATATGCTGTGGTGTCATTAGCTTACTAATAGTCTAATTTAATGGTTGAAGTTCCTTAAGCTCTTTACTAAACTATCACACCGTCTGTTGGTTTAGATATAGACCTCAAGAAGAAATCATCTGCCTAAAAATGTAAATTAACAAGGAGACACCGAACAGGACGACAGGCAGTTTGTTCTGGGTCTTTTCATGATACATCTTGGGCTAAATGAAACATTCGGAAATAACCTGTTTATACCTGAGTAAACTCAAAGGAAAAAATTACGTCACCCGTTTCGTAAAAAGTAAGGAGAAAATGAATAGTCCAACGAATACATTACCGAATATGGAAATGTATTCTACAGAGCCAGCGCAGCTTTTTGACCTTTTTAAGTTTCGTGACTACATTGTTCGCCCGACGTTGCTATGTTATTATATTTACGATAGGCTGCTTTCTATTCACTAACTATCACATAACAAACAGACCGCGACAATGCATTGTGACGAGGAGGGCCAACAAGAGATTTGAAAATGTTTGGGCGTGACGCGTTTTGGGAACACACCGGGGACTGATATTATTTTATTTTTATTTAAAAGTTTTAAATAGTGTTAAAGATATAAAACAAAATGAATATTTTTAATGCAGTAAATAATATTTTATCTATTTAGCTAGTTAATTTTAGTTTCTTTGAGGCTTCAAGTCCGTCCGAATAGCTTGGTGGGTTGGTGCGTCGCCTTTCAGTCCAAGGGTTTCAGGTTCGAAAACCGGTTGCCAGTTGATCGTGTCCTTAAAAAAGGTACGCAAAATATATTTTTTGAACCCATTTGATTAGATGGTTGTACTTAAAACGCAATATATATTTAAACAAAACAAGCTGCATATAGGCTTTGGCAACCATATTGGGCATGATTTTTCACGTTTTTTAAAAAAAAAAGTTAAATAAAAATTACCTATTTAAAGCAAACTGCATAACATTTAAAGGTTTTAAAATTTCTGGCGCATTTTTTTAAACCGAGCCAAGTTTCGAACCCATGATGGGCTCGTCACGAGGACCGTTTTTGTATAAGAGTCGGTAGATGTATCGGTCGCGTTAACCATTCGGCCACACAACCGTAAAAAATATTCTGGGGCATGATAAAACAAGACGATTCCCAGTGTGATAACGCCCCCTTGCGTATTCGATTGACCTTGTAATAACTCTTCCACGTTTTTCCATCCACGCGGATAAAACATAAATGTCCTATCATGTCACAATAAAATTTTATTGTAGTAAATGTTGGTTTATTAATTAGTATTTAGTTAAGAAACAGAAAATATAACAAAACGACCAGATATGTTTATATTTATCTGTGAGGTCGAAAAAACGCGAGAGCGTCATTACACGGGTGGGTAATAGTCAGATTTCTTTGTGCCCACCGTCGGGGAGCCTAATGGGGATTATTGCCATGTTTTTGCATATGTGATGAAACAGTTTTACTGTTTAAGTTTAACCCATTAATCTACTGTGTTCATGTGAAGTGTCTTTGCCCGCAGACGTAAAAGACTAACATCGGCTCGTTTCGGTCTTGCGACAGTCTTTCGGTTGACAACCGATGCTTGTATCCGTTAAATAACTTATATATATCACATATTTGCTTGGCTGGCTAAGGTGGCTAGCAATCGGCAAGAGCGCTGGCGCTCTGCAAGGTTGCCCGCGGTCGTGGGGTGGAAACCAGTCGCTGGATAGACGGGTGTATCCTTAGGCAAAACACAGAGTCTAAATTGCCTAAACTCAATAGATAAATAGTTTGTACTAAACTAAGGTAATCTGACTATTGCCTGTGTGTTAACGAAAAACACGAATTTCCAATCAGAAATTACCAACCATCCCTTTAAACCAGGGGTTCTTAACCTTTTTATAATCGTTGCCCACTTTCGCTTTGAGAATATTTTTGTATTTACTCTGCTTTGACTTTAAGTAATATAAAGAGTTATAAATTGTGATTGAAGATTTGCATTAAAGATTACAATTTTCACCACGTTTGTTGTTTTAACAATAAAATAATATCGGTTTTCGACCTAAATTTGCAAAACATACTTCTACGACCTTGGTTAAAGTATTTTTCTTAAAGAGAGTATTTTCTATAGTGGCGCCGATTTTACAAAGTTTCGTCAGGTTAACTTGATTTACCGTGTTCAAATGCTTTCTTTCTTGTTTTTGTCAAAAATTTCCGGGGACAGTAAAATATGAGCTTTATGTACCAATCAATGAGTAAGTAAACTGTTTGCTTTAGATTATTTTGATGCATGTAAGATGTAGGTCATTATCACACTTTTTAAGATTTTGCTAAAACAGTAATAAAAAGGAGATTGTGTGCACACTTAAGGTGTGCACTCTTGGACGTTTGCACACTGCACACTTAGATATTTGGTGCGTGCACACTCGAGATCTCGGCGAAAATTGACGTACTTTCCATACGGGGGGAAAAAGAGAAATGTTTCTACCATAAACAATATACTGAATAGCTCCGGTAAACCGACAGTCAATGATGTATCTATAAATGTAAATTGAAAAAACAGCAGTCATAACACAATAGGTGATTCAAGTACATATTTATACTAGAACAGTCATTTAAAAAAACATGCCAAATAACCAAGTGAACATACCTATGAGCAAATGGCTGACCATTTAATGTAAACCTACAGTACAAACTAACACATAAACTGTTGTTTAAAAGGTTTAAATATTTCTGAAGTTGGGCTAGCCAGAAAAATAAACTAATAAGCAAACGACCGCTAAGCATAGCAAACTTAACACCAAATCATCATAACTATACTGTGTCATTAACACATTTAAACAAGTAAATCTACAGTACAAACTAACACATAAACAGTTGTTTAAAACGTTAAATATGTTAAATGGGCTAGCAAAAACAAACTGATAAGCAAACGGCTGAAGAGCATAGCAAACTTAACACCAAATCATAACAACTATGCTGTGTCATAAACACATAAAACAAGTGAACCTACAGTACAAACTAATTTATAAACAGTTGTTTAAAACTTTAAATATGCTGAGTGGCCTAGCAAAAACAAACTTATAAGCAAACGGCCGATAAGCATAGCAAACTTAACACCAAATCATAACAACTATGCTGTGTCATAAACACATAAAACAAATGAACCTACAGTACAAACTAATTTATAAACAGTTGTTTAAAACTTTAAATATGCTGAGTGGCCTAGCAAAAACAAACTTATAAGCAAACGGCCGATAAGCATAGCAAACTTAACACCAAATCATCATAACTATACTGTGTCATTAACACATTTAAACAAGTAAATCTACAGTACAAACTAACACATAAACAGTTGTTTAAAACGTTAAATATGTTAAATGGGCTAGCAAAAACAAACTGATAAGCAAACGGCTGAAGAGCATAGCAAACTTAACACCAAATCATAACAACTATGCTGTGTCATAAACACATAAAACAAATGAACCTACAGTACAAACTAACATATAAACAGTTGTTTAAAAAGTTAAATATGTTGAATGGGCTAGCAAAAACAAACTGATAAGCAAACGGCTGATGAGCATAGCAAACTGAACACCAAATCACCACAACTTCTTTTGTCACAACTATGCTGTGTCATAAACACATAAAATAGAAGGTTTGGATGAAACTTCCACCACGATTGTTAAAGTTTGTATTTCCTTCCAGTGTCCAGGGCTCCTGGAAAGCGGAAGATAAAACTCCAGGAGGAAAACATCCTGAGGTTGATGCAGGATGACCACGAAGAAGATGAGGAAGACATGGACTTCGAAGTGACGCAAGTACAGGAGGACCAAGCGGCATCAGGTTTGTATATATAGGGTAGGATGTTCATGTTTATCCCTGTGAATGGGAAAACGAGGGGTTAAACACACGGGCAATCGTTAGATCACCTCGCGCCCACCGTCCGGTTACTGGCGCTATTGCACTGCAATAGTATTGCAGTGTGTTGTGTATGATTTACATGTTTCATTAATTTATTAGAACCCATTAATCCCCTGGGTTCAGGCAATGTCCGTTGTGCCTTGCCCATAAACACAACTGGGTATCTAGCAATCAGTTTCGAACCTGTAACCTTTTGGATAAAAGGCGTCGCACTAAACCACCAGACTAACCAGTAAGACTATATTGGATTATGTTTACCAATGGGTTGGTAAGGCATAAGCAGCGTGTCAATTTAACAAGAAATGGAGTGTTCCTTTACACATCTCTTGTGCGTCCCCTTTGGAAATCTGTGTTTGTTATAAATTGTAATTAATTTTCAGTTATAAATTGGGCAAAGTTGGTGTTTGTATTTTTACTTCTGTGACTTTATGCTTAATAACTAACATTTCTCGACTAGAAAAATGGACAGTTTGGTATTGTAAATGGCAATTGATTTTAGGGGAATTCAGTTGATGTGGCATCCTGGGATAACTAAGTTTACGCCTTAATATTATTTGTAAATAAACTGATATAACATACTTTGAAATAGTTTTATTTCTCAATAGGAGACAATTCGGGCACAGACGATAGTGCAACAGACAGCAGCTCTTCAGATTCTGAAGGTGTGAAATGATTCCTAAGTGTTTGGTTTGTTTCAGTTTTTGTAAGTTCTGCAGTAAATGAGGTTACCAGAGACAAACAACAAACCAATAGAGGTTGTCCACTCTACACTGTTTGGGACATTACCAATATGGTAACTTACACATGACATATTGAAGCTCTTGGTTTTTTGTTATATTGATTCATTTTTTCACCACATTGCCAGAAGTATTTTCCAGCCTCTGGAGTGATAATTGATTGATTTTAAGGTGGTTGTTTAGAGAATCAACCAAGTTTTATTGATTTTTTCTTTGTAAGCAACAAAGTGGAGTGAATAATATCTATAAATGGTGGTGTAACGGTTAAAAAAACTTTTTTTCTGACCCTCATTTTTATACCAAGCCCTTTCCCTCAACTCAAACTAGTTTATTTAACTTTTATTAATAAGTTTCAGGGCTCTATATCATTTGGGCCTAATTAAATTTTATTTGCTCATTATTGTTCTTTCGCTTAGGTTTAGTGGCCACGTTCGCTATATTAATTAAATGATATCCTTTTTTTAAATGACGTGTTTTAACGACTGTTCATTTTGCCGTCTATTCCTGTGTCGTGATTTGATTCGTTTGCAATTTTTTAATACTGGGCAAAATGTGAATAAACTAAGCTAAGTTATTTACATCAGAATCTGAAGATGAAAACTTAAATGAAGCCAGAACTTCATCCAATTCGCTTCGACGAAAAACTGAAAATGGTAGGACAACTATAATACCTTCCAATTATCAACATTTATTTGTTTTATTTTTCAAAAAATAGGTAATAGTACCAGTAGAGAACAGAGTAAATCGAACACAGATGTCCCAACTGTCAAAACCACAAATGAAATGATACTTTCAAAATATTACCGAGTACCACCTGTTATTGCGGATATGCTAAAGAAAGCCGAAAAGCAGTTAAAGACATCGGTGAGCTATGTAAGTAAAAAAATACATCTAATTAAGTTTGGTCAGTGCCATGTATTTATTTGCTGCACTATGTGTGAAAAAAGCTTTAACTACAAAGTACTAGTAATTTGGCAAAGAACTATTATAAACATCTTTCCCCCTTAAAGTTTCAACTATATTTTTTGGCTGGGCAAATTTGTATACATTTTTCATTATGTGTGGAACGATACTGAACTTATTTGTTGATTCGACGTCTAATTTATTATCTCAGTTGTTTTCATACTATACTGGATGACAATGTTTTATTGTGAGGTTATTAAATTCACATGTTTTCACCACTTTGTTGGATTCATAACCATGTTTTATGCTGCAGAAATGGTTTGACCTTCCCACAACATTTTGAATATCATTTTTCAAAAAAAAATTCTTTAAAACCATATTAAATATTAATATTATGTATGCAACTACACAGACACATGTGCAACCCCTAGAGAAAATTAACCTTAAATTGCATTTCCATTTCTTAGGTTAAACGAAACATTGATCTATCTGCTGTTCGGATATGCTGTGTTTGTTTAAAGAAAAAGGAAAAGTTTGACGTTGTTACTTGCCAGAAGTGTTTTATTACAGTGCATACAGGTAAGTAAACTACTGTGGTGTAAGTTAGACAAAGAAAATGTTCAAGGGTGGATAATATCTGGAATAGTATATAATTTTCTTGAATAGTTTATAATAGTTTGTACGTAAGGTACACTACTGTACCACAAGATGATACTTGGTTTGCCATGAAAAAATATATATTTTAAACTTTGAGTTTGAACCAAACAAGGAATTTGAGTTTTTGCAAATTTAAATATGAAGGCTATCAGACATTTCGCTAGTAGCCTATAATTTTAAACTTATATAGCTTGTCAAAAGAACTCCAATTGTACAATTTTGATTGCAATATACCTTCACATAATTTAGTAAGTTTCTAAAAGTGCCTCTCGTGAAAAAAGCAGTTATGTAGTTTTAAAAAATTAATAAGTGGTTCACAGGTCACACCCTTGTCATGCAATTTAAACCTTTTTCTGTCCATTGTATTAAGTAGTCGGGGTCTAAGTGGTGTAGTTCCATAAGGATTGTTCAGACCTAATGGACCTGTCTGAAAAATACAGACGCGTAATTTATTGATGACTCCTGTAATCATGTTCAGCTCACAAAAATAATAACAGAATAAACCATTTTTCAATATAAATCCTGAGGTCGGCTTTTAAACCAATCCAAGCCAGAAACTAAATTTTGTGTTCTTTGGAGTATAAGTGATTGCAATCAAAGTTTTACTTTTTGTAATCGATAACTCCAGCTTTACTCTGCACATTTAGACGGGAACCTCTTGTAGATCTCACTTACGGTTTGGTTAATTGTGAGATAAAGGTCTTTGAGGAAGCTATTATTTGACACATGATAAACACATTTTATTCTCAGATTGCTGCAAAGTAAAGAACAAAAAATTACAGAAGAAATCCTGGTTTTGTGAAGCGTGCATAAGTGCAATCTCTCAGGTATGGTGTCCAGTTTGACCCTTTAAAAACGATGTACAAAATACCTTGTGCTACTTCAAAATGAAAAATCTCAAATTTGGTGTCGAAATGGATAAAGTTTGGTCTTGTTGGAAAGATATGATATATCTTTTATAAGCAATATGGTGTTTTTCCGTTTAAACTGGGAAAAGATACTATCCTCTTGGGTGGAGTGACAACAGTTGTTACATAAAGGGAATCTTCAGATTTCAGTACCACATACGTACACATTGCCTAGATAATTTTGGTGTGCTAAGTTTTTGTTATTTATCAGATTTTAAACGATAAATCACCAAGAAAACCACACTAAGTGACTTTCCTAGAGCTGGGACATTAAAGAGTTTGGTTGTTTGATTTTCGGATGCGGCGAGAAGACCTGTTTAAGGAAGCCCTACTGTCTCTCTCATTCCCGCTTAATAAATTTGAGTAGTAAAATTATGCACCATAAACCATTACTTGTGTTGTATTACAGTTGTCTTTTTTATATTCGAGTGTAAATAGGTAAATTGTTTTCAGAATTGCGAGATGTGTCCATCTAAAGAGGGTTATTTAAAAGAAACTAACACAGGTCAATGGTGTCATGTAGTTTGCGCGAGGTTAGTATCTTCTTTGCTATCTTAAGACCTGCCCTGTGCCCAAGTTATCATATTGGTCCCTGACCTATTCAGTTTTCGGTTTATTGGTTTACAAATTCTAAAGCCATTTTTCTTAAGTTCTTTAATAATAAATGTTCATAATTTTGTAACATAGTTGTTAAACCACACAAGCCACTAAAAATGCAGACTATTATTTTTCTTAAATCTTATATGTTATACAAATGCTTCTGGTAAAAATATCTTTTTTATCAATGGCTGACTTCTGTAATTCCATTTAAACATTAATTTAGACAGATGAACCATTAACCCTCACAGTTTTTTAATATTGGATAGAATATGCTCACCATCAGGTTATCAAAGCTATTGCAGTGTGTTTTGCATGATTTGGACGTTTTTTCACTTTGTTAGAACCCATTAATCCACTGGGTTCCGGCAATTTTTGCCTAGTCCCTTGCCCAAGAAAACAATTGACTAGCTAGACCAGTTGCAAACCTGTAACTCTTCGGCTGAAAGATGTCGCACTATTCCACCAATATAATCGGTCAGTAAATCTTATTCACTTTTCAGGTACATTTTAAAAACAAATATATTTTGTTTGAATTCGAAATCCAATTCAATCGACTTTTCAAATTTGAACTCGAAATTCTATGGGACCAAAGAATGCTACTTATGCGACGACAGATTAGTGTCGAAAACTGGTGAGTCAATGTACCATGAATGCAAATTAGGTTATCAAAGACACAAATTGCCTCATAACCTTGTAAATTGAATCCATAATATCCCTCGTTTTAACTTAAAATTAGGTTTTATATGACTTAATTGTGAATGTTTAAGGTAGCTGTTTAGACTAAATTTAAGAAAATATTGACCGTATTTTACGAATCACATTTAATTTTTGGGAGAAAAAGGATTTAAAGCCTCATTTGCAACTAATTGCACACCCTCATGTAAAGCCTTATATTGCAACTCTTACATACTTTTAAATTATATATGCTTATTTATAAAGTTGTCACAAAAATCTAAGGATACAACTGATTAATTAGTTTAATAGTTATCACTCTTTAGTCATTACATTCCCTAAAGTGAGCATGTTTCACCAGGTATTTGTGTGAAATGCGATGCGGGATTGTGCAAAGCTTACTTCCATGTTACTTGTGCACAGAAACATGGATTGCTTTCTGAAAATGAAACTGGATTAAACAGGTTTGACTTTTCTTGTTTGCCTTTTTTAAATTGGCTTGTACATTCCAATAACAATGAATCAGGAAAACCCCAAACTTTAGTATCAGTAATATAAATTTATGAAAGTAATGTAGATTTATATGTAATATTTCATGCGACACTTTGCGCTGTAAACATCTTTAATCAAGACTCTCAGTTGTTTTTTTAAAGTAAGAATTTAGACCAAATGCTACAAAGCAAAACTTGACTTATGTCATTGACTCATTGGAAATTGATATATTAAAAAATCAGAAAATATAAAGAAAAAGCGTTTATCATTCATAACCTTATTAGCGTACACGTAAATTTGTTGTTTTTCCAGGGGTGCAAGTGCCCCATGGTGTTATTATTATGTTTGAATTTAGTTTAAAGTAGTATGTTCAAGCATAATTTTAGTTTACATTGTTGGTACTGGGGTTGTATTTTTAACTGCAAGGTGTGTAATTTGAACCCTGGCCACCCTGTGCAAAGACATACAATTGTTTGGCAATTATGCACATTACCACAATATCTGGTCCAATCTTGTTGATGACTCTTTTACTCTAAGAACACTTTGTCACATGCTTTTGTCAAAAGATTTAATTCTGTCACTCACATAAAAAAATTTACTTGTGTGTGAGCTTCCACACGTGAGTCAATTCTTACCCGCCCGAAAGTTAAGGGAGTTTTGACCCATTGTTAGATTTGATCACGCGAGTGTCTTGCTATTTTTATACACGTGTATTCACAACTGCATTTATCTCCAGTGCAACCGACCCATACTTCGTCTACTGCCCACTCCACTTGCGCAAGGAGGAACTCATCAATTCACAGAAGGTTTCAGTTGCTTGCTTCGCGGCAGTCGAACATGCGCGGAAACACAAACGAATCCATCGAAACCGACAGGTAAAGTTTGATGGTATATTGCATATTTTATATATTGTTTTGCATACTTTATTTTAAAATTTGCATATATTATATAATATATTGCATATTTTATATAATATTTTGCATATTTTATATAAGATTTTGCCTATTTTATATAATATTTTGCATATTTGTATAATATTTTTCATATTTAATATGATATTTTGCATATTTTATATGATATTTTGCATATTTTATATAATATTTTGCATATTTTATATAATATTTTGCATATTTTATATAATATCTTGTATAATAATTCGCATATTCGGTATAATATTTTGCATATTTTGTATAATATTTGGTTTATTTGGTATAATATTTTGCATATTTCATATAATATTTTGCATATTTTATATAATATACTGCATATTTTATTTCGTCAGGTACTGTGTATCATTTTTATCCAACAATTCTATTATATTTTAAAACACAAATTTTTGGGGTATTTTGATATTAACTTTTTGGGGAAATTTTATTTTGAATTTTTGTTCACAATCTATAAGACCGTATCAGCATAAATTCATTAAATTGATTTACAAAGTTAAGAGCACAATGCATGGGTTTGTAAGACAGTCCTGATTAAAAACACTAAGTTAATTTAAAATTCCACTATTTTAAAGACTACCATTTTAATTTTGGTATAATATTATAAAGTGCTGCTCTTCCTCAATCATGTAAAACATTGCACTAATTTCATATTATTAAGCTTGGTATCGTGTTTCACTGTTATTGTTACACTTTTAGGTGGGGTTCTCGATAACCTGTAGTCAGCAGCTCTCAACGTTATTTATAAAATGTTTGTATTAATGTAAGCAGCATAGAAACAAAACTACACTAAAAACATAATACAACAGGTCATATAAAAGCAAATAGGCGGTAAAGTCTAACGGTTTTTAGCGTGAAAGATAAAAATAAAGGCGACAGGTAATAAGCAATCAACGCGCATACCAAAATAAAACATCGTAACAATATCCCCCAAATTTAATTATTTTCTAATCAACTTTTACATTGTTATTTCCAGGAGAGACTTAACAAATCCACACACAAGTACATAACGTCGCTACGTGTACGACCGACCGTGCAGTCCAAACCAGGGGCCCCGCAGACAAGGTTGTTGTCCAGCAACGCGTATGCCATGAGAGAACTTAATAAGAAAGCTGAGATAATGTACGGAATTGATGTCAGGGTGAGGCTTTGAGACTTTTTCGCACTGCTTTGGGTATGCTGTTTTAATACAATTTTAGGTTTTTGAAGTAATTACATTTTCCTCCTTTTCTACCCCTAAAAACAAGAATTAAAAAAAATCTATAAATATAATAAAATTAGCGGAAAAAAAATGCAAAACGACAATCATTTATAACACGTCATAAAAAATAAAATTAAAACAATTTAAGAACGTTTAAAGATGCGGCCGTAAAAACCCTTTAAATTTGCGCAGCTTTTGATTTTCAGTAAATACTGCTTTATACCTGAAAAATCAAACCTTATATGGATAAGTTACTTTAGCTGTTGCAGTGTGTGCAATAAAATAAATACAATATTGTGGATTTTATTCAACCTATTAAACCACTAGGTTCATCAAACATTCGCCAAGTACCTCTTAAGCACTCCCTGATAATTATTATTCCCGTTTATTTTGTTTTGCTCAGACTATTTGATAAATCCATGCAGTATGCTTGACCAAGTTATTTTGTTATCACAACATAGCCCTGCCGCATATTTTTCTAGAGCTGGGGTAATAAGCAAATTGACGCGAATCCAAGATCACATGTATTTAACGTGTACCGGTGGTTCGAACTATTTTACGCGAACAGAACAAAAATGAAGAAACAAACTTAATTTGCTAGGACTAAAACAAGGAATTGCTCAGAAAGTATATTTACAACGACGTGCGATTCCCATTTAAATAATTACGGACAGATACGTAATTTTGATTTGACTTAAGTAATTATGTAACTGAACTTAATTTCGTAATTATGTCCAGCTCTATGTATTTCCCTTAATAACAAAATGTTATTTTGTTTATCACATCAGAGTTTATCACATGTTTATCACATTTTGTTTATCATGTTTATCACATCTTTTACCAAGGCATTTTCTTATCACATCAGAGTCCTGCCACGTATTTCCCAAATCAACTACAAATCAACAAATCAACAATCATATCAACATCCAGTGAACCCCCGCTCATTATAAAACTGTGGTTTTATATAGCTGTGGAGTACAATGCATGGAGTTGTATATAGTCAGAGCAAAAAAATATAAAGTCAATTCCTATCGACAGAAATTGTTGATTTGTTGAATGTAATATCGTAATTATGTCCAGCTCTATGTATTTGCCTTAATAACAAAATGTTACTTTGTTTATCACATCAGAGCCCTGCCACATATTTCCCCTGTCCCACGGAGGTGCGCAAGCGGCACCGAGTGCCCCCGAACCTCACCGGGGAGTTCGTGTCCCACTACGCTGATCGGGAGCTTCGGATCACAGAGATGAATGAGAGGGTGGAGCGTGCGATCCACGAGAATCAAGTCCTCGTCGATCAGCAGAGCGAGTTGAGGCAGAAATATGAAGATGTGAGTGAGGTTGTGTTTGTAGCTGTTAATGGACTGCCTTCTTCTTTAACACTGATGTATACAACACTGCGAAACACAATTTTGTGTTTGTTAAAAACTGTGTCTGGAGTATTGTCCACGTTTGTACGATATATTGGCATATTGTCTGTGTTTGTGAAATATATTGTCTGTGTTTGTCTGGTATATTGTCTATTTTTATTGGAAAAATTGTCAGTGTTTGTACGGGCTTTACCCAGCACCCTTAATGTTAAATTGTCCCCATTGCCCACAATTCTTCTGTAATATTTTAACATTGTTTAAAAACAAAAACGCAGTAACAACCCCACACAATACACATATGTGGATAAGGGTATGGCTGAGGGTGAAGCACTGCATTATTCCATCAATTTAAGGTGTAAAACCATAAAGTTTACACTTACACCCAAAATTTTAAAAAATTCACCAAAAATCAATATAACTATCTTTTTCAACCGCTTTTGAAATAAAATTAAAAATAACCACGCAAGAGCTAACTTTGTGTAAGTAAAAATGAATTTTTGACTCCCTATTATTTAATGTTTTTATGATAAGTGTGTGAATATTACCTTTAATTTCAGACACAAAAGCGATTGATATCAAAACGCGAAAAGCAACAAAGTTTACAAGAAACTTTTAAAAAACTTAAACGAATGCTAACTTCAATGAAGGAATGGTCTTTAAAGAACACGAATAGTATAAGGTAATGTCAGACTAAATCATCTTCAGTATTAAATTAATTAATAATTATAACTCATGTGTGGTTGCTGAATAGCTAAGGCTAATAGTACAAAGATAAGCTTAGTCATTAATAAGAGATTTATAGGTTTTTATCATGACTATAATACGATTATATATTTTTGCAGAAATAAGAATTGTTAAAATTTTCTCTGCCACTATGTTATTTGCTTATATGCATTGGACCATTTCTTAAACAGACATTAGCACGATTGCAGTACTTCGCAGACATTTATTCTAAAAAATATCTATATATATTATATACATCCTCATGCATTC
>CH002018.1:226585-238352 GCA_000149265.1 Ciona savignyi
TGGTTGTTAAACTTTTTATTTTAGAACATTTTATTTGGGTTTGCTATCCTTTTTACATAGTTTTGCATTTACAAGAGCTTATAAATAATAATCATTAAATGCATTTCAAAAAAAACACACTCTTGTCAAATACGTTGAATCTTTCATTACAAAGCTGAAAATTCATTTCATGTTTATATTAACAACTCTTCGTAGGAAGTCGACTAATATGGTTGACATGTTTCTTTCTAAGAAACCACTGTGTTATTATTATGGCATTGATGCTATAAAGAAATGATTCACTACTTTAAACTTAGCAATACTACTGCGTTTTCAATCACAAGTCTTATAAAATGCCGATAAAATGATTAATAAAATTTGAACCCCTTGGGATGTTAAAGATGCTTATTATGCATTCAAACTACTATATTATGGGGTGTTTCTTTCTTATTAAGTTTTGTATTGTATCGTTGTTTGAATTATGTTTAAACACCTTGTTCTGTAATTAACACCCTATTATGTTACCCCCAAACATGTTTAACCCCTAATTATGGTTAACCCCCAATTAATGTTTAACCCCCAATTATGTTTACCCCAATTATGTTTACACCCAATTATGTTTACCCCAATTATGTTTACACCCAATTATGGTTACCCCCGGCCCCAGATATATATTTTGCCCCTTTCATTTTAACCCCAATTATGTTGTCCCCCCAAATTATGTTAAACCCCAGTTATATTTCACCCCTTTAATTTTTACCCCAATTATGCTGCACTCCCTAAATTTTAACCCCAATTTTGTTGCACTCCGGATTACGTTAAACCCAAGTTTTGTTTAATCCCCAAGATTTTAACCCAAATCCCATCCCTCCCAGGCAATGCTCGGAGTGCGCTCCAGCGAGTGACGACGGGTCATCCAGTGAATCCGATGAGGATCAGCACGGGAGTTTGATCACCGCGGAGGGGAGACGACTGACGAGGAGAGTTCACCGACCTCCGGAGAAGTTATCCACGTCATTGTTCCATGACCTGGACCTCCTGGAAGAAAGAAGAATGGTAGGGGTGTCTCTTGGGTGTAGTAACTAGGCTTATAGCCTACACCTTGCCATAGCTTTAGTAACCTTGGACTAAATAAGAACCATGACAAAACACAGACGTAAACAACTTGGGACAAGTTTTAAGAAGCTGACAGTTGGTCCAAACAAAATCTTTGCTTTAACATTTATTAACCGAACCATCATTATAAACATATAATAGTAATAGTACTAGAAGGCAATGTTTTTACCCTAAATCTTTCAGAACTTATAAAGTTCGACTTACCATAATACCATATTCTACAGTTTTCCTTACCCTTATAGTGCTTGTAGGTAAATCAAACTGTTTTTCCAGAAGTAACATAGTATAACAGTGGTTCCAATCACTCATTAAAGCTGTAATATATTTTTTAGAATCTATGTAATAGATAATTATTTTTTTACATATGTTTTGGTATGTTTAAATTTATACAGTTTTTAACATTTTTGTTGAGAAATCAAAATTTGACTAAAACTTGCAGATTAGTTACTTTTCAAGAAGTTGCAAAAATCGTAAGAATGACTTGAAACTTCGAAAGCAATCGAGGGATAGACTTCGAAGGATCAAGAAGAATTGTATCCCCAACATAGCTACTGGTGGGTGAATGTATTAAAAATAGAGTCATTATTACAGACTTAATATATTACTATATTACTGAACCAAACAGCTTAATGGTTTGGTGCAGGCATGGGCAACATACGTAAAAGGGATTTAGACCGGCCCACAGACTGTATCTAACCATACCATGTAACTAAGATATTGAATACTATTTATGTACTAATCTGGCCCACCAAGGACTTTATTGTACCACATCCGACTAGAGAAGTTGCCCACCCCTGGTTTAGTGCGTCACTTTACACCCGAAGAGTTAAATATTCAACAATGACAAGTTGTTTGATTGTGTCTTTGGGCAAGGCACTTAAACGTGCATGAAACCATTGGTTTAAAGTCTTTTACAAAATTAAAGGAATGTCTCAATCAAACTCATACTGTCATAGCTTCAGTAACCTAATGGTGGGTCGAGATGAGTGCACATGTGATCATACTCTTTGTGTTTTTTCCATGTACTAGATTAAACAAGAGTATATTATATAATGTAATGACAAGTTCTACAATATAAGAATAGAAAAATCTGCCTCTGCGATAATCAAACCTCTGACTTTGGATTATCACTCTTATGCTCTGGCTATAGAGCTGCCAAGGTTCAGGGCAAACACTGTGTGAGACAATATTTGCAACCACCATTATTTTGCACTGCGTACTGCCATGACATGTAACGGTAGCATACATTTAATCGATAACGCTGACAGTTCAACTATTTAATATAATAATTATCATGAACAAGTACATGTAATATCTTTTTACCCAGATTTTTTTGGCCTTTTATATTTATTATCGAATTATTCTACTTTATTGGATTGAAAATAAAAATAAAGACTTAATTTTTTTTGCAGGTTCTATTATTAAGAAGAACAAGTCCTCATTCAAAGTTCTAGAAAGTCAGAGTTCTATTATAAAGAAGAATTCAAGTCAAAATTCCCTGATAAAGAAAAACATCAGCCAAAGTTCTCTAATAAAGAAAGCAGTATCTGCTTATCGAAAGGAGTTCGAAAGCTCAGCACTTCACCAGAGCTTAACAGGCCCAGTTAAGCCTCTTGATAAACCTCATATTATCAACCCTGAAAACATACACCCACCACTTACCATCAGTTTGCCGGACTGCCTGGCGATTCCGTTGAACTTCCAACCGACTTCTGTTGTTTTGAAGAAAAGTGATTGTTTGGAGATGCAAAAGAGTGAATTGTTGGGTTTAAAAAAGGGTGATTCTATCAGGGTAAAGAACAGTGATTTATTGGAGGTGAAAAAGGGTGAATTGTTGGGTTTAAAAAAGGGTGACTCTATTCGGGTGAAGAACAGTGATTGCTTGGGGTTAAAAAAGGGTGAATGCCAAGTGGTACAGAAGGATGATTCTATGGGGGTGACAAAAGGTACTGAGGTACAGAAGGGTGAATGCTTTGGTCTAAAAAAGGGTGAATACCTGGGGGTGAACTATCTGAGCGAAAAGGCTTCATCACCAGCAACAACCACGGACAGCTCTTCGATCAGCCAACTTCAATCTCATGTGATGAACGTTCTAAACGGCGTTTCTAAAACCCTCACGAACCATACCTGGAAATCAACATCAGCGACGTCAACCGCAATTACCTTACCGAGAGGCATCCACGCAATTAGAAATGTGAAACGAAAACCGAATATTTTGAGGCTGAAAAAACTCCCCCCAAACGGGAACAACCAAAATCCGATGAAAATTGCTGGACTCAATGGGTTGGTCACGAAATGCACTGTGGTTCGGTCTGGTAGTATTACGGAAAAACTTCAGAAAATAGTGAAGGATTTGAAAGCGGATAATGAAAGGAAGTTACCACTGCAAGGAAACTCAATATTTGTGACTAAAAAGACGATAGTCCCAATCAAAGCGATGGACGTCAAGCCCAAAGTGACTCTTGCAGATAACGCCAACATTCTCTCTAATTCCGTGCAATCAAAACAACCATTGGAAGGTAAGTGATTTATTGAAAATTTTTATGATCGGTGACCAGTTGGGTGAAGCTCAGTGATAGCTTGTCGAATTGGTGCCTCTAAATACTATAGGATCAATGGGATCGCTTGGAGCACTTAGATCAATTATTAATGTTAGGGACTTAGGGTTGGGGTTTAAGTTAGTTCTGGGGTTAAGATTAGTGTTTGACAGGGTTAGAATTAATTTCCATAGCAATCTAAGCGCTCAATCCAAGCGATCCAAGTGATCCTGCAGTATTTAGAGGCATCCTGTCAAACCATCAGTCGAATGGTTGTGGGATTAAAACCTAGAAAATTAGTATTTTCCTGTATATCGGGGCAAGTGCTAGGGCTAGTCCTGTTTATTCCTAAATCAAGATTCGAATACCATACAAATAGGAAATGATTCGGAATTATTTAATGATTTTACCAATTCGAAATTAAGTTTTATTATTTAATTTCAATCCAAAATTGAAAAAAGTAAATGAATTTTTTTTAAGATTATAGTTATTTTTATCAAACACAAATGCAATATTATTTTTTTAAATTAATGTTTCTAGAATAAAGGTCATCTCCATTCATTACTAAAACACTAATTGGTTAACACACAATACTAAAAGTCTTTATCTTTTATAACACACTAATAGCTCTGGTAATCCGATTGGAGGCTTGTTGTTCTTATATATTCTTGTGGTTGTGTGTTATATTGTCTGACCAGTTAGTCTGGTGGTTTAGTGCGACGTAGTGAGGTTCGAAACTTGTCGCTAGCTAGTCGGGGCAAGACACTTTAATGGAAATTGCCTGAACCCAGCGGATTAATAGGTTCTACCAAATTGAAGGAATGTGTCTATCATACACAATACACTGCAATAGCTCCGGTAACTCACGGTGGGCGCGAGGTGATCTAGCAATTGCCCGTGTTTTAACCTCATTGGTTTTCCCATTTACGGGGATAATCATGAATATCATATCCTATGCTATAACATCTTTGTGGGTAAACAGGACACGCATGTGCAAACCTAATAAGCCCATTACTCGTTAATTAATATCATTAAATATTTGTCTTACAACTGGAACTGTACACTGCGATCATGGGCACAAACTTGTGTTATGGGTCCAAAAGTTTTACTTTATTATGTTAAAATCCTTTTTTTCCTGCAGCATCCGACCTATGTAATGTGTGCAAGCAAATGAACGAACCGTTGAAAATGATGCAATGTTTCAAATGCCACCATCACTACCACATCTGGTGTTGTGACCCACCCAGGACATGCGTGCCAAAACCAAGCAAATTCTCCTACTGGTGCGTATCTTTCCTATTTCGCTTGTTATTCATATATATTTTATGTAAAATTTAAAAAAATGGCCTAATGACAGCGGTAGAATCGTTGGAATAAAAGCACCAGTAGGCAATTCTCAGATAATGTCACACCAACCTTCTGGTTGCTAAAGCAATTGAAATGTGTTGTGTATGATTGAGAATTTTTTTCAATTTTGTAAAACCTGTTATTCCACTTAATACATACAATGTCCCCTAAGTGTCTTGCCCAGGGACACATCCTGCTAACTATTGACAGGTAACATTAATTCTTTAAAAAGTAGGAGAGATTCGGTATTAAAATGGAACAGGCTAGATTTGAACTCAGATTAATAGAGTTCTGAACAAACAAAAACACTGACGCACAGCCTAACGCTTATTGTTTCCAACCAAACAAACATTGGGGAATCACCAACATTATTACTAAAAAACGCTTATTTACTCATCAAATCCAGTCGCGTATAGAGATTAATTTAATTGGTTGTACACCATCTAGATTTGATCTCACACTGCAATGGACTTCTGTAGAAGTCAAAAAGATTTCATTTTGTTTCAATATCTCCCAAAGTTTGACCCGCCGACTATAGAAGTTGCCAACCCCTGGACTAGATTGATAACAAATGCAAGAGATTTCTGATTAGATTTAATTTGATTTCAAAATCTCCCCAGGTTGTGTGCCGATTGCACTCTGAACGGATCTGATGATGAGAATCCATCTGGTGGGTTGGAGGTTGCTCCGGATGGCAGGAAGAGGATCACGAGGTGTAGAAGACCTCCAGAGAAATTTGTCAACACAATATACTCCATGAATGATGTAAGGAATATAAATGTGGATCGTTTCCATAATAATAGTTAGGATAGTTTCCAGTGCAACACTAAAAGTAGGGATAGTAGGAAGAAGGGAAAATGCACAGTAAAATTACAGAAACTAAATTAAACCCTGCCCTTAACACTAATCTTAACTCCAGAACTATAGTCCTAACTCCAACCCATGTTTAAAACTGACTCTAATGTCATAATCTTCATTTTAGTGTGCAGTTTTCCTCCTTCCTGCTTTTCCTCTTAGTTTTCCCACATACTTCCCATATCATCTGTGGACGATAAATAGTAAAAAGCAGCGATATCTTCTTAGCAGACTTGTTTAGTACAAAACAGTTCCAGTGCTAATGTGAACCCTCCCATACTATTGTATTGTATAGGAATTAGCAGACAACACTTCCCAAACACTTATACAGGGCAATTTAATTTAATAAAAAGCTCGATTTTGTAACTCTAAAATAAAAGTGGATATAATTTTTAAAGGGCTATTCTTGTGTGTAAAAAATGCAGGGCCATTATAAACTGAGACTGACTACCTTTTGCCCACACACTGGATACTGTTCATTTACAATAAAATTGTAAATAAACTGGGGCTTTTATAATGTGTTGGATATTAGAAGAACTTGCTAAAGTTTTCCTTCAACCAATGAATAAAGATATAATTTAAAGCACTAAACAACCAAAATAACTGGTTTCGATCCCACCTTATTTGTTAATCATCTTATACAAGACTGGTATTAAAGGAAAATTGTATCCTATATTTCCTGCCAGCAGTACTGGGATCAAATATTTTAGGAATAGGTTCTCTTTTGTATCGTACTTACTAACAACAGGTTCACTAAAAGGTTTAATGTCTGTAAAAAAGCAAGAATCGGATTGGTGATTATCCCGACATATCAAGAACGGGTATGACCGAACCCATGCGAACCTCTTCATCACTGCATGCAAGACATATTATTCATGGATAGTTGTACTAACAACCCTAATATCCCATTTCCCAGGCTGCTGCCATACTTCACAACAGAGTACGAAACATGCGCAATTTAAAAAGCAAGAACAAAAACAAGCAGAAACGACACCGGAAACTTAAGATCCCACCCCAGTGCAACACCGCAACCCAACCCCCTTGCATTCACAAGCTTCCACCCACCAATTTACCTACATCCAGCACTCCCTGCGTCAGTAGTAGTCAAAATACCACCACAAACACCGACACTACGTCAGTTACAATCAGCATGAGCCCAAACCCCCTCATGGCATATGCAGTGGCGTCAAAGTCGACTAATAATGTCAATTTAACTCCACAAGGGATGAAACTGCCGACTGACACTTTAAAAACACCTCCTTTACGAACTATTCTACCCCCCATCACTTTTACCCCCAGACCCACTGTACAAAGTGTAGTCAAACAAGAGTATTCCTTCAATCAAACTCCTCAAAATGTACAGAGTCAAACAATTCCTCCCCAGCCTAACACTTTGGTTAGCAGCGAAACAAACTTTATTAAAGTGACACTTAGCAATTCAATACAACACAAGTCTCCTTCCAGCATTTTCCTACCGTTGGCAGCAACACCTAAATCCCCTGTGAAACCGGTTCCGATACCGAGACTTGAGTTCAAACCGCTGACCGTACGAGCTTTGGACTTTCCGAGCACGCAAACAGAATCTCAGAGCAAACTGGTGTTCAAACCGCTACCTCTAGCTACATCTGCACCTTCGACTGTGCAAAGCTGCTCTAGGATTTCAACTTTACCTACGATTTCCACCGCGAAAAAGTGCGAAACAACTAACATTCCAGGAATTGTCGACGCCCCCTTTCAAATTACCAAGCCCATCATATTAAACAATATTGTTTTGGACGAAAGCAATCAGATAGTGTTTAAAACCAGCGCGCGAAATGCAGATATGTAGTCCACGGACGTCTACCGGTAATTTCATTTCTTCCCCCACATCATATATTGCTCACTTGAATATGTTCAAAGTAACCACCTTTGTTTTGCACCTCTTCCTGTTTATTTAGTCAATTCTTTTCGTACGTCACTGGTACTAATATTTTGTAACACGAAAAATGCCAGATTTGAAGGTTTCTTGCCGTTGCAGAAGTATATTCACAAGTCGAAATGATTAAAATATCTAAATCATATCATACCTAATGGTGGGAACATGACATGATTATCTTTAATTTATACCCGCAGTTTGTATGGCAAGGGTTAAAAATACTTCTTACATCTGAACTAGATCCTAAACTAAAAACTTTCATCAAAATTTTAAATGGGAATGAAAGTCTACTGTGCAGCGTTGTATAAGTACCAGACAGCTTTCCATGAATGGGAAATATGGAAAGGGGCGTTAATACAGACAATCTTCACATTACCGCGCCCCCACTGTCAGATTACCCTCCCTGTTTCAGTGTTGTTTAGGATTCGTGAAAGTTTGTTTCTTCTTCAATTTGTTAGATAACCCACCAATCCAATTCAGCTAATACCGTTAATGAAATGTCCTGACCAAATGAGCTAGTGACTCGTTTCGACTAAATGCACCTTCAAGCTAATCGGTCGGTAACTACGTACAAAGAATGGGTAATTAGTTAAACAATTTTAGACCAAAACTGCCTTTTTAGACTTTTGTTAAATTAATACAAAAGTCCGAACCAACCATATTTGGCACATTGCCATATATGCCAACAGCTCGCCGCCAAACCATGTGGTAGGCATTCAAGTGAGCCGCCACAGGGTAAGCGTAACACACTAAGCAAACTTATTTGGTTACACAGTTTTATCAACCACTCTTAAATTGATTGACAACTCAGTAAAGACTGCATATATATTGCATTTCCAATAACCAGTAGATGTGGGAAAATGGTTTATTCGCAGCCACAAATTAAGCAACGAGGACGCAAGTGCCGCCAACTGCCTTAATTTTCTCCTCGGCTCTTCTGCTGAAAAATCGAGCTTTCACAATCACTGGTTGCTTTGGCAGCGCACCTTTACCAAGAACTTTGTAATAACCCTGTCAAGAATAGTGTATATTTTAAAAGTTGGCAGCATTTTAAACAAAATATCCTGAAATTCATTTTATAGCAACCCTGGTTGGCATAAAAACCCAGGTTCACGTTTATGGCATTTTACATTTAAACAAGGCATTTTTAAAAAATTGGTTTTAAATTATTGTTTGAAGAGTCAAGTATAGCGGGTTGCATGTGAGTCGCATGCCCCACTGTGCCAATCCTCAGTTCAATGTACGCTCACTTTGACACGGCAAGCACACTGCAGTGCAAACAGTAACACTTGGAGCGAATTTGAATAATAAAAAACAAAGCTAACATAAAAACATTTTTTTAAATTAAATGGCGAAATTAAAGGGGAAAAGTTATGTAGTGAAGCAGTAAAACTGCCCACTAAAATGATTATGACATTAGAGATAGTTTACATTGGGTTGAAAAGGTTAGTTCTGAGGTTTAGATTATTGTACGGTCAGGGTTTAAATTAGTTTCCGTAATTTTAGTGTTGCCCGTGTTGGGGTCCGTGTTTATTCATGGAAGGGTTGGAATTCATGTACATAGTTTTAGTTACTTACAGCTTTCACACAGTCAATGACTGGAGCCACATCTGTGCGATCTTTGTAGTTCTCCCTGGTTTGTTCGCTGACCAGTGTCCAGATGCGATCAAGGTTAATGATCGGGCAAGCTTGCGGGTTCCTCTTCAAGTGGAAATGACGCATTCCAACTTTACCAAAGTAACCAGGATGGCTGTGAAGTGAGGATGTTATGTAAAAGAGTTAAAATACAAATATAAAGTGAGAAATTCAATAAAATTCTAAATTATTGTATTTTACTATGTTTTTGTTAATTGTCTAAACTCATTTTTTAGGAGCAACACTAAAAAGGGAGGGAAACTGCACAGTAAAATTACGGAAAATAATTTAAACACTAATCTTAACCCTCACTCCAATCGTATGTTTAAAACAGACTCAGACTTTAAGTATTAATCTTCACTTTATAGTGGGCAGTTTCCTCCTTTTAGTTTACCCCATTTTTTACTTGGTTTCCTTCGTTACAGAAAACGTCCAAGTTTTATTAAATCGAGCAGAATCACATTAAAACGTCACCAAAGTGCCAACTCACTATTTATCGAAGTTAATCCTGTGATGATGCTGACCACCGGAGTTACCTCTACCACCAGGGTGCTTTCGGTGTTTGCCTGAGGAATATCAGTTAATATTAAATAAAAATATCAAAATCCTAGTCTTACAATATGTAAAACCACATACCTACACGACCATGCCCGTGGCTTACGTGCCCACGTAGCTTTCTGGTTTTCTTATTTCTGGCAACCTAGAAAATTTTGATTTGTAGGGCTTGCATAGCTGATCTATTTTTAACACGTGGCATTGTAAGGTTGCCAAATTTATTTTCTTGTTCTAGTACATTCCCACTTACCGTACTGTTGCCCCATAGGAATAAATGCAACGTTGGGGGTATTTAGTATTAATTTACATCGACAACACGGTTCAAAGGGTTGAAACCCAAACCAAAACGTTCACCAGTACGCTGCTGCAAACAAGTCAACAAAACGAGTTGAAAAAAAAACACTTTATCAAAATGTATAACAGGTTTAACAAGATAAATTAATCACTTATTGTATTATAAACCAATCATTAATAAAAAATATGGCAAAGACCAAACGAGTTAGAAGATTTAACAAGATATTAGAACCTTGCTTACCATTTCAACGTTGAATGCGAAAAGAAATTTGCTCTTTGCCGAATTTCAGATTTGTGTTATTTACACATCGGTTCATGCAGTTAACGAAAATTGGGCAAGGGAGTGCGTGACATTCGTTAAAGCACGTCATTTAAAATTAATTAAAACAAGTAAAGGAAAAATACGTAAGCCATCAAAAAAGTCAAATTAAGTAGCTATAAATTGTATGCAATTAGTTAAAACTATATTGAAAAGCGAGTAAAGCCGTGAGTGATGGTGTTAAAAAAATAATATAAGCATTCCTTTAAAAATATAATTTACATATACATATATATTTATTTAAAAACTGTTATTTAACCTATATTATATTCTACTTTTAAAATTCTTGAGCAAACTATAAAATCTTATGACGCATCATTGACGTGTGGCGTAATAGAACACTAAAACTTTAACCGAAGACGAGCGTGTATAACCTATAATGACTTATATCATTTATGACTTAATTTTATCGTCTTCTGCAACAGGGTTGCCATTTGGCCTTTTTCACGGCCAAATTTCAGAAATTTGGCCGTACCAAAATCGTCCCGGACGCAAAAAAAAAAGTTTGGCCGTGCGGAAAAATCTGGCCGAATTTGGCCGTATAAGAATATTGTCAAGTTTTTGGCCGAAGCGTCATATTATTTTTACGCTACAGTAGAAATAAAGGGAAAACTAGAGACAGTATATGGAAATAAATTAAAATTAACTGCCTCATTCCCAAATCACAAAGCTGATTATGACGTTTTAAAATAAAATAATAACGATAGAAATTCCTGTATAGTATTTGAACGGGTTTGACAAATCTGGGGGAAATTAAAATTATACAATTTTTCAACAAATAAAGAGATAAATAGCCCAATTGGCTAAATTAAATAGTTTATTTTGCACTTGATACAAATTGGCCGAATTTTGGCCGTAAAGCAAAGACAGTTTGGCCGTAAAGAGTACTTTGCGTCTGGCAACCCTGTTCTGCAATGTATAAGAGTTAAGTTTTCATACTTAATTCATATTTTTCGTTTGAAAATAACCTTAAATCTCGTTTAAGCCCTAAGACTACATTGAAAAATGAGTAATTTTCGCATTGTCATACATAATGTATTCGACTATGATTTGCGTTACGTCGCAATAACCAAAGCACACACAGAAAACTCTGGTCAAAGTGCTTGCCAGGTTCCTTATTTATCTAAATTTGTTTGTGTAGTTACTTCGTAAGTTAGTATTTTATGGTTCAGGATTGTTAATGGGTTAGTGCAGTCCTGTTTATTACCTAATGTA
>CH002018.1:242910-300377 GCA_000149265.1 Ciona savignyi
GCTGTTTTTAATTCTCCATCTTTCTTTTTCCCGTTGAGTTTCCAAAACCTTAGGAATTTAAAAGTACTTAATGTATAGGATAGGTCTAAGCGTCCTTTTTTTCAGAAAGTTTTAAAAAGTGGTTAATGTCCGTATGGCTTAGTCAATTAGTGTGTCTTCTTTCTACTGAAAGGTTGCAGAATCGAAACAAAATGTAGCTGGGAGGTTGTATCCTTGCGCAAGGCACTTAAGTGGGTTAATAAATTGCATTAAAATCGAATGTCTCAATCATACACAACACACTACCATGGCCCCAGTAACCTATCGGTGGGCAGAAGGTAATCTGACGATCGCTCTTTGGTAACATTCATAGCAGTTTCCCAATCACGGAGATAAAAGATAAATATCCTATTCTGTTAATGTGCAAATTATATTAACAGCTAAACTCTATACCTTGTCATATTCTGGATGGTTCATCTTGTAAGAAAACTTCCACAGTAATCCCTTATGCCTTAGACTTGTGTTCCTTGAGGCAAGGGAAGCGGTGTCTGAATGTTTTTCACCGGTGTGGTGTCTCACGGGCATCCCGTGACTTGTGGTTATTTGATACCTGGGAATTGAGTTAATCATACATAAGTCCATTACGGTATATTATACAAAATGGGTTTCGACGACGATTGCTCTATGTGACTAGCCAACTGTGGGTTTCGTTTAAACAACCTTTCAGTGGCTGACGATTTAGCCAGCTCGGGCAAATTTTAAGTGTGTCTAACCGTATGTTTGTTGTTTTAATCGTTGGTTTTTTATATAATAAACTGTAAATATTTATTTCTTTGAGAAATTATACCCACCGATTGTCTAACGACATTGGCAGATGGCGTATTCTTCCCTGTGCTTGCAATCGACGGTACGCTAGCGGTGGAAGGATTCGTCCTCGATCGTCAGTAGGTGGCACTCTTGCATCTGATCTTAAATCCAGGCGCTTCATTTCCTAAAAATTAAATTATCATATACATATTAAATACAATACGGATCTATCTCTCGTTTTGTAACTAATTCAGTCGATAAGCAGAGGATTTATATAAATCTGCGTGTTAACATGCACTGACAAACCCTGAAAAACAAAGTGTGTATTTTTAATTCAAGAAACCGTCATGTTTTACCGCTAATTCCTGTTCTGTCCACGTGATCTTCTTTGCTTTTTTCAACGGATCTCTGAAGATATCTCCGTACTTTATAAAGTTCGCGTAGGTGAAGTCCCCCATGCGAGAAGGCGGTGGTATGTTCAGTGGATACATTGACGCAACCAAATCTGAAATCCTTCTAGTTTTGTGGGAGGTAGCAGCTGGCTCCCGAGTGCTAAAATGTCTCCACACATTGGAGTTGTACTCTGGGTCAGGATGCTCGGGTAAAAGTGGTTCCAGCTGCCCAGCATCAACCCACGTTTGGAAGGCATTTAGCGGGTAAATAACCGTGGATTCATGTCGGAAAGTACGAAGTCTGCAAAATAGGAAAGGATAGGATAAGATATTTATGTTTATCCCCGTGAATGGTAAACCACTGGTTTAACACACGGGTGGGCAAATCTTCCTTAAATCCTCAAAGGAAATTGGTCGTACTAACCACCAAGTTAGATGGCCGAAAAACTATAAAACCTTTAGTGTAACCGCCGGGATACAAACAAACATCCACCCACGATGCATTATGCGTCCAATCAGTATTTTTTATATAAACATACTACACTAATATGGTCAGCATGTGACTGTACTAATAAGTCTGTACAAATTACTGACGCTTGTCACCATATTTGAAACGATATGGCGTCCTATTTAAGACACACTCTTGGCCCATTTGCCAAATTTATTATGTTCCACTGTACATCATTCATTAGTCTCTAGTTGTACTTACTTATGGTTGATGGAAATTTTGACGTCACTTGTAGGTGACTTTTGTAATGCAAGTCTAGTTTCCGGCCTCGGTGAAAAAGCTGTCATTCTTGGATCATGTTCAGAGTACAATCTTTCCCTTTCCGCAAGCGAACTCGTCTTCATTCTGGGTTCAGGACTCGCCCGTATATCCATGATACTTACAGGAGAAGCCATTCTGTAGTTTAAACCTTCTTGTATAGGCTACCAGTGTTACATCTTGAGAGACATGTTAGTATCCCTACACGACCAACTATACTAACCTATAGAACGTTTAAACCATCAACTTTGCAACGGTTTGTATCTCATCAAAACTTAATATTATTTTAATCTTATATAACGCTACTCTTGTTTCAAATATTTGTCTTTAAAACGAAGTGCTCGGCTCCTTTATGAGTCTAGTTTTATAACAAGCTTTATAACATTAAGTATCATAACCATTTGTCCTGTACAACATTCGATACCTTCGCATTGTTACTACGGCTACTACTGTTACATACGGCGTATAAGCAAAGCCAAATCAACAATGGAAACATCAGCTTTGTGTAAAGCGTACCACGCCTTTATAATCTAGGCTTGGGTAAATATGGGAATGCTACGCTTTCGGTACTCAAAGTACGCACTACTCCAGTGTAGCACTCTCGCCTTACCAGTTACTGATTAAAATCCACAACTATTTGGATTACTGGCCTATACGACAGCGCGGCTTAAACAATTTTATTTTAGACTTTATCGAGAAAGAAATATTAATTAAAAATGACATATTTTAATGTCTATCTTTTCAATGTAATCTACAGATATAGATCAAACGGGTTTTTGTACAAATAACTATTTATTTAGATTACATATCGAAGGATTTATTTAAAGCGAATTATTCAAATGATTCTATATGTATATGTATACCACAAGTCTATTTGAACTTGATTACACTGAAAAAAGCAAGTAAAATATCACTAAAGTTTCCCCAAATGTCATTACCAATTTTAACCACACTCTGATTCTTTCGATTTAAATTTTTCTAGTTCTTCAGTGTTGCCTATTTTGAAGTCATTTTCAGGTTTTGGCATTGGAACGCCGAAGCGAAAGAAGTGACGAATATTCTTTGGGAAACACTGGTTGTCGATTATTGGAACGAATACTTTCGGGTCCATCTTCTTTGGATCGTTTGCACCTTAAAATAAAGGGTTCAATAAATCTTTTGACAAAAACATTCACTCATGAATGGATCACAATACACTAGTGTCGTATTAGAGCAATGGTATTCATTTTAACCCCGTAAATGGGAAAACCAAGGGGGTTAACACACGGGCAATCGTTAGATCATCTCACGCCGACTGTCGGGTTACAGAAGCTAATGCATACAATATGTTTGTATGATTCACACGTTCCTTTAATTTAATAAAAAAACATAAACCTGATGGGATCAGGCAATATCCGTTAAGTTCCTTACAACTATCTAGCAACCAGTTTCGAATAACCCTTCGGCTGAAAGGCGACACACTAAATTACTAGACTAAACTGTCGGACGTAGAGCCTTATACCATATAAGTATAACCTTTCTTATAAAAAGTTTTTTTTTGGTGGTTAGCCAAAAAAAGCAAAATTGTGCACTTATTGCGAGTTGGTGGCCCTTAGGCCGATCCCCTATCGTGCAATGTGGAAATTAATCCACTGGGGGAGGTTTCCCTAGTATGTGGTTGCTGCAAGAGACACCTTTCACAGGCATCTCTCCACAGCGTGCAAGCCACGTAGGGAGGGGGGCTGGGTATCCCTAGGATGTGGGTGCTGGAAGAGACGCCCTTCGCAGGCATCTCTCCACAGCGTGCAAGCAACGTAGGGAGGGGTTCTATTGCTTAAGGTAACCCGGAACCTAAATTCACGCCCTCCAGTAGTGAGACTGGAGACAGCGCTGGTTAACCGCACTACCGCAGGGTGATGCGATTCTCGCAGCTCAGACCTAGCCCTTCGAGTTCACACCGTACCGAAGTAAAGTAACCCAAGGGCCGGGATAGGTGAATTTAGGTCCCGTTCATACCTAATGAATAATGCAGGTAAAAACAATTTTCTTGCCTTATTCAAATAGAATGGCAGTAAGATTTACAAATATTGCTTTTGTACATAGATTTACCTGTAGCAAATGAAACCAGAAGACCGATAAATATCGTAATGATGAAACCGATCATTGAAAAGTACATAAATGATATCGAATATAAGTCACTGTACGTCGTTTCTCTGAAATTAAGACATAAATTGAATCATCACTTGTTTTAATAAAATAGTCGAGTATAAACATGGACAGTACGAGTTTAGATATTTATGTTTTATTTCGGTGAAAGAAAGCGTGAAAGGGTTATCACAAGGGCAATCGTCCGATGACCTCACGAATACATATTTGATCGTTGTCACACATGGTTATCTCATGCCCACTGTTGGATAAACGGAACTGTTGCACTGCGTTGTGTATGATTAGACGTTCTTTCAGTTTAAGTAGAATACATTCACGCACTGGGTTCGGGCAATATCCGGCAAGTGCCTTTCCTTAGGAAACAAACGACTAGCTAACGACTAGTTTCTAATCAGTAACCCACCAATTAATCAAGCTATTTGGCTGGCCAAAAAGAAACAAAAATATATGTCTAAAATTTGTGGAGTAAAAAAAGGCAAACCAAATAAATTGTACACAAATTGCGATAAATTAAAAATAATCCTATGTGTTTATTTTGAGTGTGTCAAACTTCATAAAACAAAACCTACGGTATTTCTGTCGAAGAAGCAGAGGTGAAATTAAACTTGGTATCATATATCCATGTTGTGTTTGAGTGAATATCCACCAACGAAGAATTAAGCGTAGTAGGAGAAAGGCATCCGTCTGTTTGGGTGGGAAGTTTCCGTAGATATTTGGGATCTCTGCCGTAGATAAGCCCTCCAAGTCCAATCCATAGACAAAATGTAGTTCCAACCAGTTGGCCGGCCAACGCGCCCTGTGCACAATTATCCTTATATAAATTAAAACGTATAAATACAGGTCGTGTGGCTGAATGGTTAAGGCGAACAAAAAATATACCGACTTTATACAAAAAATCTATCGTAGCAACGACCACATCATGGAATGAATACTAAGTAATTTTTTTTAAATGTATAAATCATAGGGTACGATCGGTTGTATGGCTGAATGGTTCACGCGACTGATACACAGACTAGGATAGGATATTCATGTTTATCCCCGTGAATGGGAAAACCAAGGGGGTTATCACACGGGCAATCGTCAAATCAACTCGCGCCCATCGTCGGGGTACCGAAGCTATTGCAGTGTGTTGTATGATTGAGACATCCCTTTAATTTGGTGCAACTTATTAATCCGCTGGGTTTTCCGACTAGCTGGCGACCAGTTTCGAACATACATTCTTTCGGCTGTTAAAGGCGCCGCACTGAACCACTAGAGTCTTGTAGACTAACCGATCGGAAAGACTGAAGTGTATAGAAAAAATGACGCAGCAGAGAAGTGTATAGAAAAAAGTAACCAACTCAGCAAGGATTCCAAACAAATCCCGTTTAAAAAATGTATAAATTATAGCAACATAAAACTTACAATGCCATTGCACCAAGGAAAGAATAAGCCCAACGTATAAACGGCCAACATCGGTCCACCGCAAGATCCTCTAAATGTGGAGACCAGCGCCAAAACAGTACCAGTCGTCATCGAACATAAATACGCCACAGTTGTAAGAACGACACCCATAATGATACCTACAAACAAACTTTATTAAATTATATCATGTTTTGTAAATGACATGTTTTAACGACTGTTCGTTTTGCGGTCTTTTCATGTTTCTGTGTAGCGATTTGATTCGTTTGCCTTATTTTACTGGCAAAAATGAATAAACTAAACTAAACTTTTAAATGGCCTGCTTAAGGTCATATATATGGTTTGGACCTGTTACTTTGCTGGTGGTCATTTGGGCTGTTGTGGACATGTGAGGTTTTCTTGGCAAAATAAAATCTTCGAGAACCATCGCTGACAAGGAATTAATTCCAGACGATACGGTGCTGAAAATGTAATATAAGTTATAGGATATTCATGTTTTTATCCCCGTAAAAGCAAAAGGGGTGTTAACACATGGGTAATCGTCAGATCACTTTGCGCACATCGTGGGGTTGTGTATGGTTGAAAAGTTCCTTTAATTTTGGTAGAACCTATCGTTTCACTGGGTTCAGGCAATGTCCGCTAATAAGTGATTTGCCAAGGACACAACCGACTAGCTAGCGACCAGTTTTTAACCCTTAACCATTCGGCTGAAAGCCGAAACCAGCTAATCGGTTAGATAAATGTTTTAGAATTACGTTATAAATTGTTATCTTACCTCAAAGTACCGCTGTAAGCAGCGGCAACAAAAAGCCCTGCCATTCCAGGCAAATCGCTAAATATTTTAAGCACCATGTATGGTAGTATTTGGTCGGATTTGTGGATATCTCCGTTCTTCAAAGGATCGCAGTGCTCGAAATAAGCGTAAGCTGCAGCGCCACATGCTATTGCAATCAGTGTCAGGACTACTTTCGGGGCCACGGAAAAAATAGCTGCGCTGTGAAACAAGTACATTTGTTAAAGTAATTTTTAAAGTCTACATTTGTTAAAGCAATAAAACAATTATGGGTTTAAAACGTTTTAACACTTTAACTATTACAGTACATTTTAACTGTGCGTTTATCACTTTAACTGTTCGTGGATTTGAAACTTTTTATTACTTTAACAAATGTACGCCACTTACATTCTGGCATCCTTGGCCGATTTGCAAGAAAGGTATCGCTGGCAAATTGATTGATTGCAGCAAGCCAACTGAACTCGCGACATCGATGCCCCAACCATTAAAGACCAAAACCGTCATTCGTATCCTTGGATCCAAGTCAAATCTATTCCCACCGAGAATCACATTGGATAGGTTAGGGTAGGATATTTATGTTTATTTCCGTGAATGGGAAAACTAAGGGGGTTAACACACGGGAAATCATCAGATCACCTTGCGCCCACCGTCGGGTTACCGGAGCTAATGCAGTGTATATGATAGACAAGTTCCTTTAATTTGGTGGAAGCTATTAATCTGCGGGGTTTAGGCAATGTCCGTAAAGTTCCTTGACCAAGGACACAACCGACTAGCTAGCGACCAGTTTTGCACCCGCAACCATTCGATTGAAAGGCGAAGCACTTTCCGCCAGACTCACCGGCCGGACAAACGAGATATATTACATACATTTGTAAAACCAATGACAAAAAGGAACGCAAGTTGAAAAAGACCTAGCGTTTTTGAGAACCCCAGCGTCCGTGAGGATTAAATCAAAAGAGTATAGGTCTCAAACATATTCAATATTTGCCGCCAGTTCTAGTAACCCGAGGGTGTTTACTCATCTTACGATTGCAATTCTGATGACGCCCCTCGTTTTTTAATTTACAGCGAAAAATAATTTTATATTGTCTCATATCGAATTTTATAACGTTGCAAAAATGACATATTTTTTTGAACCTTGGCATATTTTATAGAATTAATTTCTGTAATAAAAACGTTCTTAGTTATGCACTTATCATGGTTCGGAACTTGGCAAGGTAAAAAATTATACCTATCAGCGATTCTTTATCGATGTATTTATTAACAAAATATTAATTGGCAGTCATTTTTTTAGAATTTCAGTGTTTTTAACGGTGTCTTATCGACTTCATACATAGGCCTAGATATGCATTATCTCACTTCCAACAAAAAAAGGTATGGCATCACATATATACAATTACATATGCCTCACAATATAGCTTTTTCTATCTATACTTACACCCAAAAGTTTACTCGTCCGCTTCTTTCTAGTGCTTTCCACACATTACCAAACCCACCAACAACAACAGTCCCTTGGATAAAAGCAGCTAGAGATCCTACAAACATTATACCAGATTGCAGCGCGTCCGTCCACACCACTGCCTTTAAGCCTCCCTTTAAAAGTTGGTCATTTTATTTAAACGTTGGTGCCCATATCACTGTATACTTACACACACAGTGTATATTGTGCAGATGCTACTGGTTACCACGATCGCCATATTTGTGCTCATCGGAGTGACAGCACTTAAAGCAAGCGCTGGCACATAAACAGTGGTCCCCATATAAAGAAGCTAAAATACAACATATTTTTACCAAAATTCAATTACTCTATAATGATCCACAAACCAAACTAAATGTTTCCATTCCAGATGCAAAGACTCTGTTTCTTTTGTGGAAACGCATTTCTAAATACTGCAATACAGAACAAAATACGTTTTGTGCGTTTGAGTCATCAGAAAATGGTAAGTTAACACGTACCTCGTACACGGTTGTAAGTTTTAATCTATGGTAAAGTGGAATGTAGTAGATACATGCAAAGATAGTACCGCCCACCGTTGACAAGCTATACCAAGCGGCAATGAGCCCGAAAACATAAGCTTCGGTTGGCAAGCCAATCACTGTGATTGCTGATATGAACGTGACCGAAATCGAGAGTCCCAACGGAATCTGTGAATTAACCTATTAAAAACCTGGATGAAAGCATTAATCGCGTATAGTACAGAATTTACCGATACCGTGACGCGTTCTTAGGGCACGTGGCCGCTTTCGGGTTCTACCAAATTGAAGAAACGTCTTAATCACACACAACACACTTTAAGGTGATGAGACAAATGCCCGTGTGATAACGTCTGTTGCGTTTTCCCGTGGATAAACATAAATAACCTATCCTAATTTTTCGGGTAGGTGGGTTCGGAAATCTCCGGCGTTATTAATTCATGGTGCAGTTACTTTGCATCAATAAGACAGTAATTGACCAATACATATACTGAATTGTATTTAAAAGACAGATTTAGTGACGAGCCTATCGTGGGTTCAAAACCTTATCCCGGCCAAAAAAGTAACAAAATCCGAGCGGCTAGTATGGCGGTTGAGTGCAAAGCCTTTCAACCGAAATGTTGCAGGTTCTGAACTGGTCGCTAGCTAGTCGGTTGTGTCATTGGGCAAGGCACTTAACGGACATTGCCTGAACCCAGCGGATTAATGGTTCTACCAAATTGAAGGAACGTGTCTATCATATACAACACACTGCAATAGCTCCGGTAACCCGACGATGGGCGCGAGGTGATCTGACGATTGCCCGTGTGTTAACCCCCTTGGTTTTCCCGTTCACGGGGATAAACATGAATATCCTATCCTAAAGGAACGTGTCTATCATATACAACACACTGCAATAGCTCCGGTAACCCGACGATGGGCGCGAAATGATCTGACGATTGGCCGTGTGTTAACCCCCTTGGTTTCCCATTCACGGGGATAAACATGAATATCATATCCTAAAATGACATAAAATAAACAAGTAATTAATTCCTAAATGTTTATAAATAAAATTGTAATGAGGTATATTCCCACCGGCGACATTTTTCTGCTCCCAAAGTAATAGTTATCAATGGATTTTCTAGTCCTGTCCTTAAAAGCATAGTAGACACCAACCAATAAAGAAAGAACCAGGGAAGCTGTAAAAAATTCAAGAAATTGGTATAAAAATCTGTCATTTTTAAACATCCCAGAAAAACAAAAAGTTTCTTTCGTTTTTTAATATATTTATATGGAAAATCGCATTCACAACATTTTTTGTCTTAAAATGTACATTATACCAAAAAAGAAAATACAGGTATGTTGGTTCGATCTGAGCTAAACTAATTTCGTAATCACAGGTATAGTACAGAACCAGTGAAATTGTCACCGTGTTATAATCATGTTTAAGTAATATTTCTTACCTAAAAATACAACAATGTCGACGACACTAAATTGAATTTTTTGGTTTTCAGCCATTTCCTATATTTTTGGTAACTGCTTTCCAAAACCAGAAGGATAAACACAAATTTGGGTAATCCCTACTGACTCTAAAGACTCACCTAAACCGAAATAAAGTCATAGACTATATAGTCATCCTAGCTAGATTTGACTTTCACACCGAAGTTAATAAGTCATCGAACGACAAGTTAAAAGCTTTAAACAATAAATCAACAAAGTGTTATATCTTTATACTACCATTTGCTTATATAACCAATGTTCAAACGGGTTTAACGAGTATTAGCTTCTTTTTATTACAACCAGTTACAATGCACTACTGTGCGATGATTTAACAAACCGAAAAGCATTCAAATGTAAAGTTAACAAATTAAAGGATTTGGCTATTTTGACTTTAAGTACCAATGCAATTCATGCATTGTGAGTGGGTGTAACAAAGAGTATCTTATTCTATAGTTAAAACCGAAAGCGACCAGCTCATAATCTATAATTTTATGTTATGGTAATTTTTTTTACAGGAGAAATTCTTTTCGACCTCGCGTTAAGTTCCTGGCCCAACATCAACTTGAACACTGTAATAAACTTTGATTCAGCACAATTTTCGTTAAAAACACTTTTAAGTATATACCTCGATAAAATTAAGTTGGTTTAATCACTGGTGTTTAACCGGTGTTGCAATATTTAGAATACAAAATGGGTTCTAGGGTTCTTTTTGTATCAGAAAAAGTAAAAAAATCTGCTTCTTAACTTTTATTTAAGTGTACATTGGTTATTGCTGTAAAGTGTGCATTGCTAAGGTAAGGTGCATCAAAACAGCTACCTCTTTTCGAACGGACACTTCAATCGAATATATAAAAGTCGTAAAATTATTTGACATCCGAAAACTTGATGATTCGGCATTATTAAAATTCATATCAGAATTTATGTAAATGTTGTAAAGTACGCGAGGTGTGGGGACAATGCATTTGTATGTTTGCGTGGGTATATGGACTTCTTTGAAGAACTCGCCAACCTTCAGTCAAGTAAATAATATTTTGTCATAATTCCGGTTCCGACTGTAACATTGCTGTTGAGTGCCAGAGTCATAACTATAGTATGAATATATATTAATACAGTACGAATTTTCTTGGTGAATTTTATTGGAATTTGCTGTCTTGAAACGGCGGATCAACGTGGTAAAATTTTTAAGAAATTTTTAAGCTTATTAAGAAAAAGGATCGCGTAACAAAATAGTTAATAATTGTGTAATGGTACGATCGTGTTGCCGAATGGTTAACGCAAGCGATACGTAAACCAAATTGTATACAAAAAACGGTCCTAGGGATGATCCCTTTATGGATTCGAAACTGGGCTCGGTAAAAAACAAAACTAGTAGTACAATGCAATTTTAACGTCGATTTGTTTTTAAAAAATAAATAAGAAATTATAAATACAAAATTAATACATGTAAGACATTCATAACCAACATAAATCGATAGAGAATTTAAATATGAACTAGTTACAACACACATAGATATTAACAATTGCAATCTTGTGTCCGGATTACATGGATTGCTATGCCCTCATTGCGCAAAGTGCGAGCGTGTTGTGTGGAAGATAAGGTGATCGGTTCCAAAGACCGATATTTGTGTCGCTTGTGTCGGAACGAACTCCCAACAACACACCGGTGTCGGTTGCAGTGTGTTTTGGATAATTAGGATGCCAATTTCCACTGTAAGCTGGTTTTCCGTCGCGTGTCTTCATCGTTTTAGCCTGGAGATATAACATTTCCCGAAGTGACATTTAAACGGGTTGATGGTTTAATATTTGGCAGACGTAAAATAAGAAGGAAATTTGGCGTTACAAGAATATCGTTTCAATTGGTTATAGCTCATCTTTTTTGAGATGTGATGATTGCACGTTTGATCATACCTTAAAGTCCTATTTCATCATAGGGTGAATAGCTTTGGAGAACTAAAAAAAATCCGGCAAAGTGGTATATACTTTAATCAACTATTTAAGGGTATATGTATATATTAATAAACCGCCATTTTTAAGGACCTATATAACATTTTCACAAACCGGTGGGTCGTAATTCATTGCGAGCCAGATTTCTTGCCACGGCGCATCAAATACAATTGTGGTCATAACGTATCTATAAACTACGTCATACATCTCCTTGTCGATAATATCAACCAAAGTGGCACCAAACTGTTGGCACGCTGTACTGGCTTGAGATCGGGTGTTGTATATCTTATTGCTTGGTTCAGGCATCCAAATGTAAAGATTCCCGTACCATACCCCATTGCCGCCTGTAAAAAAGTATTTTTAAAACCCTAAAACCTTATCTATACATTTTTGAACAGCCCTAAAATAAGTTACTATACCACTAAAGTAATTAAACCACGCATTTTTGTTATTAGAACGTGGTCCTTGACTAAAGAGGTAAAAGCAATAAATTGATATATCTACCAACCGTCAAAGTACAGCGTCCAATCCACAATCATGGCCACGTTCCAGCCTGTCGACTGGTCAGTTCTCTCTAGTTTAACCCAGAATCCGGAGGAAGTAATTTCGGTAACTGTAGCCTTGAATTTGTGAGGCGCAGACGCGTGGTAGGTTGTAACTGTTGCTTGGACAGCCATAGGTGCAACATTTAAACACATCTGGTAGCCGATAAATTCCTTTTTTGTTGGCGACGCTGAATGAGATTGCATGATATTTTGTCCTCCATTAGTTGTTAAGCCCACTACATAATATTGAGTGTTAACATCACAAAATACAACTGTCCTAAAAACTTACTTGAGGCCGAAATGTGCAAAGCAAAAACAGCGATCAACAAATCGAAGAACTTCATAAATAAGTTGTTCAAAAAATAAGTTATTAATCGTGACCTACAGAATATTGGGTCGTAAAATAATTAACTGCAAACTCGCTATTATAGTATACCTTGTAGTAAAACTTATTTTATGCATCTATATAAATGTAGCCAAACCTATCCGCACTAAAGAGCTATTTTAAGGGCAGGATAAGTGCAACGTTAGAAGATTATGCAGAACATTAATGCATGACGCTATGACGCCTAATCACCTCCTAAAAGTTTTCCGAAAATGTGGGGACGTCAATGACGTTGTTCTTACCACTGTATCAACGTCTTGGATAATCGGTCATGTATGGCTTTTCTCTGCTTACGTTTATTACTGTAGGTTGGGTATGGTCGTTATAACCAAATACCTCATGTCAGCAGTCGGTTGGCAGAGTTACTCTAATGCGGTGGTTCTCGATCTTTTTGACCTCAATTAAGAAACGAACGGGCGCACTTTGCACGGGGAGTCAAAACAATATGCTAAATACTCAAACAATTTAGGAAAAATATGGTAAATTAAAAGTTTTTTTGGAAGTTCCAGAACTAACGTAACAATGGAAAAGAACGAACTAGACACTAACCATTTAGTAGTTTATGATCTATGCACACTATGTCGTAAATTTACGAAATGCAAGTGTGGCGCACCTAGCTAACCCCTATGGCGCACCATTTGAGAAGCACTGCTTTAATGAGTTCAATAGTTCAACCAAAGTATTTTATACTCTTGGTGGCAACGATAGTTATGTTTTTTTATGTACTTTGATAGGGGTTATATTACATAAGTTGTATTATCGTGTGGTTAAATGGTTAAGATAGCCGATATACCGACTCCTATGCAAAAACGGTCTTAGTGATCATGGGCTCGAAACCGAGTAAAAAAATATTGCACAAGGCAAAGTAATTTTGTAATAAACCATCATTGGATAGAAAGTTTTTTTTTTGTACATGTGGATAGTAAATTCCTTTTCGTCAGATTACCTCATAGTTACCGTCAGCTTTACAGCAGAAGTCAGTGCAATATGTTAAATAAGTTACCAAAAGCTGGACCTATTGCCGATGGAATAGCTTGGTGGGTTATTGCGTCGCCTTTTAGCCAAATGGTTGCGGTTTATAAACTGGTCGATAGCTAGTAGGTTGTGTCCTTGAGCAAGGCACAAAACGGACATTTTCTGAGCACAGTGAAGTAAAGATGACGTATAACCAATTAAGACTCTATGCGCGGGCGGATGTGACGAGTGGTACCCTCTATGAGTCGTTGTTTTTAACGTGTGTTTTGCTGAGTAACAATGGTGGGAATGTTTGTTTGGTTGAAAGCAGCATGTGCTAGGCTGCGCGCCGGTGTTCTCGTTTAGCTGTAAAGTTTTGCAATAGTGGAGTGTGGAGCAGTGCTTTGTGAAATAAAGGTGTTGATTGTGCATCTGCTAGCTGTTTTGTTGGGAAAAAAAATTGCCGATGTACGAATTTTTAAGTAAAATTTTGGTGGGTTTTGAGTTTAGGTTGCAGATCCAAGCTTAAATTTTAAATTGTGAAAAAATCTAAGACTTTCTATATCAGGATTTTGAGTGACAGCCGTTTTTGTGGGGTCAGTTTGCATTGGGCCAGATTTAGGAAAATAAGCAATCAAATACTGTAATTTAAAAAAAAGAACGATGGGCACGTGGTAATCTAACGATTTCCCGTTCAAGAACCTCGTTCCCAAGCTATTACAGTGTATAGTGAGTGTATTGCAATGTTTAAATACAACTAAAACATCATACATTGCTGCAGTTTTTGTTACATAATATAGAAAATCACTTGGTTTAAGTCAGGGTCCGGCAACCTGCGACTCAGGCGCCAAATGCGTTTTTTTAATACTTCTAATACGGCTCTTGCAACTGTAGCGAGCGTTTAATAAGTTTAATACTAACACATAAGTAAAACAAACAGAAGAACACTCGCGTCTTTATCTCAGTGTTGATTTTTTTTTCCTACCAAGCCAAGTTTCGAATCCACGATTGGCTCATCACTTGAACCGTTTTTGTATAAGTTGGTATATGTATCAGGCGCGTTAACCATTCGGCTACACGACCGTTCATCTTAGTGTTGATTTCCTTTTATTGTGCAATTAAATTATTAGTTTTGCGGCACCCGGTGATTTTCATTTTGTGAAATATCGGTTAAAATGGCTTTTTATATACAAATACCACTTTTCCTGAGAAGTTAGGTAAAGAGACAACTTAATTAACACGCAAAATTACTTTCGTTTTAATTTTATTATTGCTGGTGACATAGTAGTCTTAATAAAACGCAACAACATTTATTCTCTTTCCATAATTGCTTCCATTGCTGCTAAGTCAAGAGCGTCCTCTGTAAATACAAAACGTCATGTAACGGCTTTTAAATACTTTAAATGAACACACAATATTTACCTAAAGACATTTCTTCGCCTCCATGTTGGTTCCATTTCTTCCATGGGTTCCATGGAGATTCGCCGGGCTGGGCGCCACCGCGAGCAATTGCAGGAATCAGACCAGCTGCGTGAGGTAGAAGCTTCACACCAAGTTTGACAAGTCCTCCGACTTTAGCATCGGATGGCACCAACTGTACCACGAGAAGAACGACGAGAAAGACGACTTTGCTTTGCATCTTGTTGTTGTATCACTTGTATGATGAAAACCTACTTGTCTCGCTGTGTATTTAACCACTTACTGTGTTGTGGATAAGACGTTCTTCGAAGCAAAAAATCACTTCGCGGTAAAATGAAGATGAAACGAAGAAGGCATTTTCCTGGGACGAACGGAAAAGTTTTAAAGAATACAAATTAAAGAATGTTTACTGGTGAAAAGAAATCTGGCGATAAAAAGGGGAAGCAATAATTAATATGTCAATAAGCACAGAAGTTAATTAATGACTAAGTTAACGTCGCATATCATAAAAATATAAAGATTTAGATTTCCAGAAAAAATTAAAAAATATCAACGTGGATTCATAAAAACGTTGAACATTTATAGATACAGTTCATCTACACGAACTGCAATCAGTTGATGCATAGCTATATGTGGCTAATATACATTGTAGGATTTCGAAGTGCCCGCATTGTCGATTTGCAGGGGAGAGTTCATTTTATGATAAAAATAGTTTGGCCAATTTAATTTAATAACCAATAATCTTGATTGCGAGAAAGGTTCTGGTGGGTTTCACTGTATTCACAACTGTCCAATTACGACTTTGCATGATGTCCCGACATATTTACCAAGTTTAAAAATGTTCTGAGTGGGTTAGAAGGACATCTTTCATCAGAAGAGTTTCAGCCTCAGAAATGCTAGTTAGCAAACTAGTTGGTTGTGTCCTTGGGCAAGCTACTTGTCCGGCGGGTTGGTCTAGCGGTTAAGTGCGTCGCCTTTTGGTGGGCGCGAGGTGATCTGACGATTGCACGTGTGTTAACCCCCTTGGTTTTCCCGTTTACGGGGATAAACATGAATATCCTATCCTATCCTACTTAATGGAAATGTGCATTGATGTGTGGAAGTTTAACATGGGCATTTGCCAGACACGTGTTTAATTCTCGACACCTGAAAAACAGAGTACTCCACCATGGACGTCGGATATTCCAATGGTATTGGGTATCTTTCACGAGGTTTATGAGTACCATTTTTGAAGTTATAGCAATGTCGTTTAGCTGTGTTAAGCCGTTAAATACACAATAAAATTATGTTATTCTAGATCCATCTATGCAACTAAGCAATAACATATTGACACGTTTCCTCTTTAACCGGCAACAACCATTTAAACAATTTCCGTTTAATCAAACCATTTTATAATTTATTTCTGGCATGGCTGTTCAATACATTTGCAAGTTTTGATATTTATTATGAGTGAAGATTTCATGATCGTTATTTTATTTACACCAAATATCCACCTGGTGTGACTGTGTAGATGGATACATTGCTCAATGTTTTGTTGAGATATTTTCTCACAGATATACTTGCATGTAAACATAATTTTACGCAAAAGGGATAAAAATTTTAAATAAAAAAACCAATAAAATATTTAAATGTTATATTTATATATAAGTATATGTATATTACCAATTAACCAAATGCCCAGCCGTACATATGCAAGAGAAATATACCTGAGTCAGAAGTGTTTTGGTTAAATAGTTCGTTGATTATCCTCTGTCCATTGCTTCATAATACTTGACTGCAATTGCGGATTGCTCTGGTAACTTTTGTGAACTGATAACCTGAAATACAAGCATTTTACAAAGAATAGCATTGTTTTACTACAGGTTATAATGGGTTACTTTTAAAATCGAAGGGAACACGTTTTGCTTTTACTCTGTTTTTTTTTTCTTTTCTTTTTTTATGTCTCCGGTCGCCATATCATTGTTTATAACGCGTTATCGAATCAGGTTAAAGCTTTTAATGATCTTAACTGGCATGCGCCTCAATAAGAGTTCGCACATTCAGTCAAGTATATGTAGCAATGGATATAGGGTAATCTTCCGTTAATCAACGCACTATTTAACCAAAACACTTCTGACACAGGTATATTTCTCTTGCATATGTACAGCCGGGCGTTGGGTTGATTGGTAATACCCATATACTTATATATAAATATAACATTTAAATATTTTACTGTTCTTTTTATTTAAAATTTTTATTCTTTTTGCGTAAAATTATGTTTACATGCAAGTATATCTGTGAGAAAATATCTCAACAAAACATTGAGCAACGTATCCATCTACAAACTCACACCAGGTGGATATTTGCTGTAAATGAAATAATGCTCATGAAATCTTCACTCATAATAAATATCAAAACTTGCAAATGTAGATATTAACAGCCATGCCAGAAATAAATTATAAAATGGTTTGATTAAACGGAAATTGTTCAGATAGTTGTTGCCGGTTAAAGAGGAAACGTGTCAATATGTTATTGCTTAGTTGCGTAGATAGATCTATAGAATAACATAATTTTATGGTGTATTTAACGGTTTAACACAGCTAAACGAAATTGCTATAACTTCAAAAATGGTACTCATAAACCTCGTAAAAGATACCCAATACCATTGGAATATCCGACGTCCATGGTGGAGTACTCTATTTTTCAGGTGTGGAGAATTAGACACGTGTCTGGCAACTGCCCATGTTAAACCTCCACACATCAATGCAATTTCCATTAAGTAGGATAGGATAGGATATTCATGTTTATCCCCGTGAACGGGAAAACCAAGGGAGTTAACACACGTGCAATCGTCAGATCACCTCGCGCCCACCGAAAGGCGACGCACTTAACCGCTAGACCAACCCGCTGGACAAGTAGCTTGCCCAAGGACACAACCGACTTATAGCTCGCTAGCATTTCTGAGGCTAAAACTCTTCTGATGAAAGATGTCCTTCTAACCCACCCAGAACATTTTTAAACTTGGTAAATATGTCGGGACATCATGCAAAGTCGTAATTGGACAGTTGTGAATACAGTGAAACCCACCAGAACCTTTCTCGTAATCAAGATTATTGGTTATTAAATTAACTTGGCCAAACTATTTTTATCATAAAATGAACTCTCCCCTGCATATCGACAATGTGGGCACTTTGAAATCCTACAATGTATATTAGCCACATATAGCTATGCATTAACTGATTGCAGTTCGTGTATGTGAACTGTATCTATAAATGTTCAACATTTTTATGAATCCACGTTGATATTTTTTAATTTTCTCTGGAAATCTAAATCTTTATATTTTTATGATATGCGACATTAACTTAGTCATTAATTAACTTCTGTGGTTATGAACATATCAATTATTGCTTCCCCTTTTCATCGACAGATTTCTTTTCACCAGTAAACATTCTTTAATTTGTATTCTTTAAAACTTTTCCGTTCGTCCCAGGAAAATGCCTTCTTCGTTTCATCTTCATTTTACCGCGAAGTGATTTTTTGCTTCGAAGAACGTCTTATCCACAACACAGTAAGTGCTTAAATACACAGCGAGACAAGTAGGTTTTCATCATACAAGTGATACAACAACAAGATGCAAAGCAAAGTCGTCTTTCTCGCCGTTCTTCTCGTGGTACAGTTGGTGCCATCCGATGCTAAAGTCGGAGGACTTGTCAAACTTGGTGTGAAGCTTCTACCTCACGCAGCTGGTCTGATTCCTGCAATTGCTCGCGGTGGCGCCCAGCCCGGCGAATCCCCATGGAACCCATGGAAGAAATGGAACCAACATGGAGGCGAAGAAATGTCTTTAGGTAAATATTGTGTGTTCATTTAAAGTATTTAAAAGCCGTTACATGACGTTTTGTATTTACAGAGGACGCTCTTGACTTAGCAGCAATGGAAGCAATTATGGAAAGAGAATAAATGTTGTTGCGTTTTATTAAGACTACTATGTCACCAGCAATAATAAAATTAAAACGAAAGTAATTTTGCGTGTTAAGTTGTCTCTTTACCTAACTTCTCAGGAAAAGTGGTATTTGTATATAAAAAGCCATTTTAACCGATATTTCACAAAATGAAAATCACCGGTGCCGCAAAACTTATAATTTAATTGCACAATAAAAGGAAATCAACACTAAGATGAACGGTCGTGTAGCCGAATGGTTAACGCGCCTGATACATATACCAATCTATACAAAAACGGTTCAAGTGATGAGCCAATCGTGGATTCGAAACATTGGGGAATCACCACCATTGTTACTCAGCAAAACACTCGTTAAAAACAACGACTCATAGAGGGTACCACTCGTCACATCCGCCCGCGCATAGAGGTCTTAATTGGTTATACGCCATCTTTACTTCACTGTGCTCAGAAAATATCCGTTTAGTGCATTGCTCAAGGACACAGCCTATTAGCTATCGACCAGTTTATAAACCACAACTATTTGGCTAAAAGGCGACGCAATAACCCACCAAGCTATTCCATCGGCTATATAGGGTCCAGCTTTTGAGCCAATCGTGGATGAGCCAATCGTGGATTCGAAACTTGTGGCACACAGTGTCTAATAGTCCAACATTTCGCCAAATCTGATCAAAATTAGAGCAGCCATTCAAGCGCTATATGCCCCAAAAAGCTAATTTATTGGAAAAAAACTTTTGGATTTTAACGTCTCAGGGGAATTCCCCTGAATTCACTACCCAAAATTTTGGTTTCTTCGTATCTAGACCATGTTCTCTTACAAATGTCAAATTTTCATTGCGATTCCATTACTCCTTTTGGTAGATGTCGTGGCAACATGCCATTCCTGTCAAGCGTTTGACGAAAAAAAAAAGAAAAAAAACGGACAAAAACAATATGTGTCCCAATTTTTCAAATGGGACCCATAACTAAAAAGTTGCATACGCCCCATGCCTATCTTAACCCTTCTCCCTGAAATTCCCAAAAATTCAATCCACTAAAACTAGTCATCACTTTTATTTATGCTTTATATCATAGGAAAGGAAATGTCAACCGGAACGAATGTGAGAACCATCACGATATTCTGATTCTAGATGAAATCTAAGCGCCTATGTTTTTACTAAACTCGGAAATGACATCATCATAATTCAAGTTCAAATCACGGTGTATGTAACGGGAAGCAAGGCCATTTAAACGAGTTTCGTCCATTGTAGAACGCAAGTATTTTTAATGAAATTTAAACTGCTTAACCACCGTTCACTTGTGGCAGTTGCCACAGAAAATGTGGCATATATTTGCAATAGAAACGAAATATCGGAAAAGATTTAAAGCTTGTCTCCTCTAAGACCTCAACGGCTCGGTCTAGAGCATTTTCCCTCTGCCGTTGCCAATACGTTTGCCAAAGCAAGTAGCCTAATTCAATCGTCATTGCTTCTTCGTCATAGGAAGGAAAACAAAATTCAACGTTTCGGATTTGATGCTTTCAAACAATTGACCCATGCAGTATTTTGGAAGAAGAGATTGCAAGGATAGCGTTGTGACAGTGTGTGCATTAAATCGTTGGCGTATTTGTAAAATAACAGTGTCAATATAAGGAAAACACGCCTATTTCGTACTATGTACAAGGGGTATCAGCGGGCACATTCACTCGATGAATTTGTCGGCCAGGTATTCTTGACATTAATATTTGGCTCCCATAATGTTCTTCCGCTAGTGCAAACAAAACTCCAAACGTGTTGCCATCACTTATTCGTTGTAGAGTGTCATGCAGGCAGTTTTGTACAAACGATACCGCTAAAACGCTTAAATCTACGGTAGACAAATGTAGCAAAACAGATAACCCTTTTTATTACCTCAAGTATATACGTTTGTCTTAACTTCAAGAGTTACCACAAACATTGAGTCACGGGCCCCGTAACAGCATGAGCTTTGCCTCCGTTACGATTGCAATGAGTTAGAGAATCCAATGAAGCAAAAACGGCAGAACAAATTGTGATTAGGTAACCATAAAACCCGGTTTATACACTAGTATTGGTGATGCCATAACGAGTCCATCTTGCCAATACATTGTAGGCAAAGGATATTACTCGATATTACTATCATTACAACTTGCATAACTTTGACAAGGTAATTATATGCCCTTTTAGAAAATACAGTTCTTCCATTAATCAAAATAATTTATTGATCATCGCTCTGCAAAGAACGCGCATTGTTATGAGAAAGCAAAGTTCATTGAATTGTTTGTCTTTTTATTGAATGTGCCTATACCTACCAATTCCACTAGAAGCGATGATTTGTTATTCTACCTTTCGCAGTCGTCCATTATTTTTCAATTTAAAGTGGCCAACTGAGCAAAAAGCGCTGAAAAGATGGTTTGAAGTAATTTCTTTGAAGTGTGTGAACGTCTCAATTGTCACCTGGGTAATAGTTCCCGTGGTAATTCCCAAACAGATACGCTTGGCCTATATAAACAGGAATAACACAAATTTAGGCCAATTCTATATTTTGGAATAAGGAAAGGCTGCTGTACCATGGCAGATGAAACTGAGAAACCCCACGTGCAAAGGTTTATGCAGTTCGTACGTAAACACGGTAAGTGCACACAGTGGATTACAGGTTTAACAAATAAAGTAATGTCACCACTATATCGGATATTCATGTTTTTTTTTTGAACCCAGAATGGGCTTATATGTATCGGTCGCGCTAACCATTTAGCCCCACGACCGTTTAAGGATAAAGTAATTAATGTTATGTACTAGTGAATGGGAAAACGCAAGGCGCGTTATCACACGGACAAACGTTAAATTACCGCGCGAACCGTCGTTGTGCGTAATCGAGAAGTTCCTTCGCTTTAAAAACAACCTGTTAATCCATTGGGTTATCTAGCCCGTGCTAACAATTTATATTTCATAGCAATTTATGAATGATAAATGTACATATGCGAACTTTATCGTTGTATCATCATCTGTGTTTAAATTAATATTGGTAAAAATGTTACTTTCAGGGGCAATTATGTGCCTAATTTTCAACATTAGGCGTGGCATATAATCTATTAAACTTGCTTCCATTACAGCATCAACAGGACAAAGCAAATTGAATTATCTCGGCGAATTAGCTACTGCTTGGAAAGGAAGAGTTGGACTGCCGAACCAATCTGGCGACAAAACTGATTTAGGGAGAGTTGAATCTAATCCCGACGGCGGTGTGTTAAACCGACTCCGTAAAGCTGAAATTCAACAAAAAGTCGAAGCTTGGAGGGTGGTTCTGTTAGCTACCATCGCCGGGCTTGGATTGTTTTCGTTGTTCTTGTCTCTTGTTCTCCCAGAGTGGTTCGTTCTTATTCAGTTTGGCGGCTCCGTGCAAGGCCATATCGGTTATTTTCAAAGATGCGTGTACGGTCCTGGTCCAGGGCCACCTAATTGCTTTCATGAGATAATATCAGGTAAGTTTGGGCGGCCATTTTTCTACAAAAAAACTTGTGCCCATGGCGTTTTTTTGTAATATCATTACCTGTTTAAGCAAGCTTATAGCATATAGAAATAGCACACCAACATATTTTCTAGCAGATGTCCGGCCGGTTAGTATGGTGGTTAAGTGCGTCGCTCTTCAATCGAAAGGTTGCAGATGCGAAACTGGTCCGTAGCTAGTCGGTTGTGTCCTTGGGCAAGTCGGTTGTGTCCTTGGATAAACATGAATATCTCATCCCATCCAGACAGAGATTGTACAGATTTTTCTTTTGTAACCACGATTGAAAAGAGCATGAAAAGATATCCTATTTTAGGCCTGATCTACCTTTATTAGATTCCATATATTCTGGCATCGTGCATTATGCGCTAAATCTTTTATATTTATCAAAAGAGGCAGCAGCGCCGGTCGGTTTATTTCTGATCAGCATCATATGTGGGTTCGGTTCTATATTATTCGGGGCACGACGATTATTTCTAACAAGGTGCAAGCCGGCCCCTGATGACGCAAAATCGTCGACTTACCAGAGAATGAGAAGCCTCCTGCTTGTCTCCGGTATGCTCTATTTTAGTTTAGTTTATATTTTAGATTATTCATTTTTTGGCCCAGTTTTTTAAAAATGGCAAACGATTATAATCGCGACACAGGAACGGGAAAAGACGGCAAAACGAACGGTGGTTAAAACACGTCATTATAAAAAAGGATATAATTTAATAAATTTAGCGGACGCGGCTGCCAAACCAAGGCGAAAGAACAATATTAAGCAATCAAAATTTAATAAAGACCAAACGATATATTTATTGCATTTGAAAGATAAAACACATTTCAATAACTTCTCTGGTAACCGCTGCAGGCACGTGGTGTTGCTCACTACCGGGTTATCGAAGCTTTAGGCAAGGTCCTTTAAGCGCCTTTTCAAAGACACAACTGAAGAGATGGGATCAGTTTTAAAACTGAAAAACCCTTCGACTGAAAGGCGACACACTGACCCACCAAGCAAATCGTTTCAATTGAATAGCTCCAGCAATCCAACAGCTGGCGCGAGGTACTCTGACGGTTATCAGTGTGTTAACGCTTCCTTAAGCATTGTGTGGCCAAATAAATTAAGCGACCAATAAACCACACATTCGAATTCTAGCCCGGTCAAAACAAATATAAAAAACGCTTCCTTGGTATTCGCGAGGTAATCTGGCAATTGCCTGTGTGTTAACGCCCACTGCGTTTTCCGATTCAAGGAGATAAACATAAATATCCTCTCCTATACCGGTTTCTTATTGCAGGCACAAGCTGCACTTGTGGAGTCAGTGTTTTTACGTACTTGTACCACGATTACCTGGTTCCAATCAGTGCAAGTTACGTACTTGGTTGGCTTGCCTCCTTTCTTCTGTTATTCGGTGGCATCATTGGTTTCTGCTTCAAAAACAAGTCCAGTTCGAAACCCTCCGTAACCCCAGCAGGTACATCTTAATGTACGGATAGGATAGGATATTCATGGTATCCTCATTTACCTGTGAAATTGTTTAGTAGTGTAGCAGGGATTTGTGAAATAAAGGCAATATAATAGCAAAGCAATGTACGGTCATATTGCCGAATGGTTAAAGCAACCGATGCAAATATCGACTTACATACAAAACGGCACTAGCAAACGAACCCATTATGGGTTCGATACTTAGTCCGGTAACAAAATATATTAAAGGAGTGCTTCGTAAAATAAGGCGTTGTTAGTACGTCCTGTTTTACGGGAAAACGCAGTGGACATTTAACGGCCACGTCATTTTCCCCGTTATACCGTGTGGGTTAACTGACTTGTTTTAACTACTGTAGTTTTTTTCCTGTCTCCTCTTTTAAATAACTGTATTGCTCTTCTTTAATGCATTAAAGAGACGAAAAATAAGAACTAACTAACTAAGCTTATATTACCCGTTTTAATAGACAGATTGTTGTGAGCTTGGTGTATTAAACTTTTTTCGTTAACATTTGTAACCAACTATAAGCTTAAGTTTTTTAACTTGCTTTTGAACGCCTATTGGGCTCGTCAACAATATTTTTTATACATAATTGGTAAAGGTATATCGGTCGCGTTAACCATTTTTCTCACAACTGTATCTCAACATTTAAGTTCCTTTGTCGTGGAATCGTCGAGACTCGAAGAGGAACAGCAAACAGACTTCAACATCACCTTCAAGGAACAAAACGTCTATCGCCACTGTATCTACTCCGAGAAGACAAAGTTTATCCAGCTGTGAAACTTCTCGGCCGAAATTTACCACTCGTCATTCGATGGACGCATCCTTGCGCTAAATTTATCAAATTACGTAGATTGCTAGTTAGCGTAGTTTATTTTTAATTAATGGTACACTTTTTGGGTTTTTGTTATATGTGTCCTTGTGTGACAATGTTTAAATATAGTTATTTCGTTAAAAACTTATGGCGGGTGCGTGAGTGTTTTGATATAATCATATCTAGAACAGGTGCCCTTAAACTGGAGAGTGTGTAAGGTTTATTAGGGTTGCAAAAGATTACAAACTGTCTTTAAGTTATAAATATGTATTTTTAGCACGGTCGTGTGTAATCCTATTAGGGTATAAAACTAAACCCGATGAAAAAAACATGCTGGGCGCTGAATAGGCCTAACTCAAAGACGCGACATTCGTTATTAAACACGAAGGACTTGCAGATCTTTGTATACTGGTAGCCTGCAACGACAAGATACAGAGACAGTGACAGGTACATGGTAAAATGAACCATTTTACTCCTATTGCCAACCAGCTTTAATTTGGTTTAGATTGAAAAACTCAACAGTGTTTATTGCCCCACCATCCCAACCACCAGCTGTATAGACATGATTGTTTATCTTCACAATGGTGAAACCATCTCTGCTATCTAATGTTAAGTGCAGAAAGGAATGTTTAAAGCAAAGTAACAATTCTGGAACATGGTAGCCTACATAACAAAAAATATATACGTTGTAATTTTGTACTGGTCTGTAAATGCCTATTTTGAAAGTTGGTATATATCTAGCGTATGTGTGATCTACCGCATTTATCGTATATCACGAATTAATGGCCAGCACTAATGATGTAAAAATAGCATTAACCGCAACTTGCCCTAGGGACATTACGAGCGTTGGCCGCTGTCGGCGTGTATTGGTGACCTTTATTTAATGAAGGATGTTTTATTAAACGGAATTAGTCAATCATTTACAAAATCCGTGCTGGACTACACAAATTTAATATTCGCGTTCTTTAGAGAAACTCAAGTGTTACCAACCAGGCAGGCAGTTGTACGCTACACAAGCTGACAGGCAATTTTCTAAGCCGACAGGCAACAACAAGCTGACAGTCTGCAAAACGTCTTTTTATTACAATAGAGAGTTTATTTTTAGATTTGTTCAATATAGCAATCATGTTGGATATTATTAAAGGGGTTGTGCCTACGTGCATGACGTTGTGGACGGTGTTTGTTATATTCCTTGCTGTGTTATACCAATATTGGTGGAGAAGACCCACTGGGTTTCCTCCTGGACCCAGGGGAATCCCCGTCTTAGGGGTTATGCCGTTTCTAGACAAATTTCCGGAGAAGATATTCAAAAATTGGAGCCTGGAAAAATATGGACCGGTAATGAGCGTGAGATTGGGTACATCGGACGTGGTAATCTTGAACACAGCAGACAGCATTACCGAGGTGGGATGTTAATAGACTAACAATTGATAATGGGTACGGTCGTGTGGCCGAATGGTTAACGCTACCGATACATATACCGACTCCTATATAAAAAGGATATTAGTGAAGATCCCATCTAGGGTTCAAAACTTGGCTCGGTAAAAAATATATAAAAAAAGCAATTGATAATGGTTTTAATGGCAATCCAAATTTATAAAGATATAATAAGAGTTAAGATCATCAGTAATACCTGTTGTGACTTAGCCTACCTATTTTTTTGTTTAAAAACGAACGGTATCATTAGTTCTAGTTTAAATAGAATCATGCTAATATATGTCATATTAACCCTTGTAACTTGTGATTAATCCACGTTAAATTATTTTTAGGCATTCACAAACCAAGGAAGTTTAACCAGCGGAAGGCCTCAGACCGTACTTCGGCAAGATACCAAAAACATGGGCGTGATTTTCAAGGATTACTCGCCAAAATTTAAAGCATTTAAGAAATGGGTTCTTCGGTCACTTTCCGAGTAAGAAGTATGATTAAAAGAGTATTGTGATTAGCTTTAAAAAATGTGTATGACTTTAAATTATACATATTAAAACTTGATGGGTCCATGAAATGTCTTTTTTTGCTCAGACACGGTTTTGCGAAGAAAGGTATGGAAGATCGAATTACAGAGGAAGCAGACTGTTTCACTGAGTATCTCAAGGGCAAAGTTGGTAAACCAGTAGATCTTAAGGTATGCGACTTCAAGATTTTTTCCTTTTTGGTTGCATTTTCCCGATAGCCGGTTAACTGAATAGAAGATAGCGTCAAAGTCAGTTTATATAGGGTATTGACAAAACAGAAGAACTAAATCATCCGCTAGATTTTACTCATTATCAACTTAATTGGACTGAAACATGTAACAGCAAACTGCAATAGTTTCGGTGGGAACGATGTAACTTGACTGTTATCCATGTGATAATCTCCCGTATTATCCTAGTCAAGGTGATATAATTTTTTTATCTCATAAGTATAAACACAATCAACAGTTGGATTTGTACGTGTTGACATGTAATGTGATTTGTCGCATTGTGTGTGGACGACGGTATGAGTTCGACGACCAAAAGCACCTTAAATATCTGGAAACAATGCAACTAATGTAAGTTAAAGTTTTTGTCCCATATCTAAGAACGATATGCAGTTGTTAATTTTCACCTGTACAAATGGTTTTCGTCTCTATTCACTGACGTGGTTTAACTACTATTTTGCCGTTTAATCCTGCCTCCTCGACTTAAAATAGTTAGGCATTTTTGTTTAATTTTATAAAATACCAAAAACTAAACTAAGCTATAGATATTATTTGGAATTCATATTGATATTAAATGTTAATAACTCATTTCAATGATTCCCACACACCTTACACAGATTCGGGGATCCATCCGACGCCCCGAAAATCATTCTCATCGATTATTTTCCAGTTCTAAAAAAATTACCAGCTTTTGGGGCAGTTAACACACGGCTTAATCAAAGACTCAATGTTGTACAAGGTTTGAAGGCAATGCTGTTTACTTCCAATTTGACTTTATTTTTTTGTTTTATCGAGTAAAGTTCGAGTCCGCGACGGCCATATATGACCCTTTTCTGTTTTATCATCCCCAAGACGCCTTACCATTCGGCCACACGATAATTTATCTTGACTCGATATATATGGTTTACTGCAACTAGTGTGCTGCAAGCCAACCCAGCAACTTTCTAGTAACGTTGTCGTAGCCGTCTATTTTTGGATTAGCATATAACGTTCGCTAAGTACTTTCCCCAAGGATATGACCGAATAAAATAGCGAATAATTTAGATCCAACACACTTTAAAGCGACGCTAATCACGTATGAGACCTGGAACAGATTAAAACAATTATAATTTGTTATTGTAATGTTATAACTGCCGCCACTGATTTAGCCGTTAGTATATATTCTACACAAAAATGAACTCATTTAAAAAAATTATATTATTAAAACGATATGCTCCAATATTTTGTGTGAATTATAGGTTTCGCTCAAAGTCACATCAAAGAACATAGAGAAACATTTGATGAGAATTATTTGAGAGACTTCATTGACACTTTTATTAATGAAATGAATTTCGAAACGGAGAATGTGAGAGACTACTTTACGGTAAAGGATTTGATAAAACAAGCAATTGAATTGGTTTAGCATGTAAGGTTTTTACCGGACTTAGTTTCGAACCAAAGATGGGCTCGTTGCTAAGTTCGTTTTTTTGTATATTAATTCAAAATATGTATCGGTCGCGTTAACCACTCGGCCACACGACCGAAAGTTTTTTTTTTGTTTTTTTTACTGGGTTAAGTTTCGAACCCATGGTGAGCTTGTCCCTTCTATAGTTGGTATATGTCTCGGTCGGGTTAACCATTAGGCAACACGACCGTACACCGTTCGGTTTATCACCTAATTTTAGTTAGGTATTTATGTGCATGATGCCCCCTTGCGGTCCATCGAACTACATCATCTAATTTTAATTTTATTATATTAACTTTCATCTAATTTTATAATTACATCTAGGACGATGAACTGGTGGAGGTTATTCGCGATTTTTTGATAGCTGGCTCGGAGACTACGAGTAACAGCTTGCTGTGGTGCTTTCTAATCTTAATACAGCACCCCGAGCACGCTAAAACAATCGCTAAAGAAATAGATGCAGCCGTGGGTAAGATTACAGAAACTCCGACTAATTACAACAACTTCAACTGTTAAATACGTTTGAATAAAGGTACAAATAAAACTCCAAGTACAATGTTAAGGGAGAAGATGCCATTCACTTGCGCGTTTATACAGGAATCTATGAGGTATCGTACTAATGTTCCAATGGGCAGTCCGCATTACTGCCAGAAAGATACAAAAATTAATGGATATTCAATCCCTGAAGGAACAACGGTGAGGGTGCTTGATCGTCTAACTATATTAAGAAATATTTGACAAACATTTACATGTCTGAACATGGCACCTTTTTTACTATTCTGCTTGATATGAATGCCGATATAGCAATCCGCGTGATACAAACGAGGATCGAATAATACGAATGCAAATTTACTTCAATGTAGCTTAAGATAAATATTTATAACAGATTAAACTTGAGTGGTTAAAATAGATACATCGCGTTAAGCAGCAGAATTACACGCGTTTGGTAGCATTGTGGTCAACAACTAATGCATTTAGATAACATTTACCGGTCTATTATATGAAAGAACAAAGGCGTTTTAAGTTGTAATTTTTTGTAATGATTTTAAAACTAATAACAGGTCTTTCCGAACTTATGGGGAGTTCACAACGATCCGGTCACTTGGCCAAACCCTTCCCAATTCGACCCCTACAGACACATCGACGATAAGGGGAAGTACCGAAATTCCAGCAAAGTTATTCCGTTTTCAATCGGACCACGTAGTTGTTTGGGGGAAGTACTGGCAATGCAGGAAATGTTTGTTTTCCTGACAGCGATTCTACAAAAATATGAGATCAATCCTGTTCCGGGTGAACCGCTTCCCAGTGTGGTTGGGATAAATTCACTGACTTGCACTCCCGCAAATTTTAAACTTATTTTAAAGGAACGCTGAACTAGAGTTAACACGTTTTCCCATGTACATACTGCCCACAATAATTTGGTATTTGAAGAACAAAAAATGGTATTCTATACAGGAATATTCAAAATAACTGTTTTGTGTTCTCCGAACGAACTCGCACTTGTGCACCATGTTTATCGTCAAATATGCATACAATAACATGATGGATAGACAAATATGTATATGATGTGGTAATTCCCCAACTAATTACTGATATGCTACGCTGCATGGGTCCTTCAAAATAATGTAAATAAATGAATGAAAACGTTATTAAAATTGTTTGTTAAAATTTTACAGGACAGAATATATATATATGTTTCTTTAATTAGACAAATTCGTGTCCATTATCAACACATGGTATAATTCACATGTGGAAAAGGTGACACATTTTCCAATAAAGGACCCATAATTTTATTTAATAGAGAGCATCTTGTAGTAAATCATCCATATTATCTAACCGCTTTTAAATGTCGGATATATCACAAAAAAACAGAAACCAGCTGGTCTACCTAACCAGCTGGATATATCACAAAAAAAAACAGAAACCAGCTGGTCTACCTAACCAGCTGGATATATCACAAAAAAAAACAGAAACCAGCTGGTCTACCCTAGGGTTACTGTAGCTATTTAGTGTGTTGTATATGATTCACACGTTCCTTCTAATCAATAAAACCCATGTTAATACACTGGATTTAGGCAGTGTCCGTTAATTGCCTTGCACAAGGACAAAACCGAGTAGCTAGCGACCAGTTTTGAATATGAAACTTTCGGCTAAAAAGCAACGGACTAACCCACCAAGCTAATCATTTGGACATTTTAATCCACCGAAAATATTTGGTAAATTTTTCCTCTTCGTTATGTCATAAAAGATTAGCATGGGTATGTAATAAAAAAATGTAAAAAAGTGTAAAAAACTACAACAGTTTATAGACGTCAGTACATATACAAGGTTTAACAGAATAAAAAAAGACAAATGCTAATTGGTTGTTGGTGCAACTAGTAACGATCATGGTTTAGGTTAGTTTTGTGCCAAGTATTCCTTGGTAGTTCTGCATGGCAGTTCTAAAGTTGTATATCGTCGTCTCGCGTGCCTGTTGTGCGGCGACCCTGTGTGTATGACGTGTTGTTACCCTGACAACCAACTTGTTATTATGAAAGCGGAACTAAACTATTTATCTTATGACGCAATAATTATCATTGTCTAGATGTCTACCCTTAAATATTTTTAGGGTAATCCCCCGGGAAGTAATTGTTGATAACCGGTGTTGTAATAACCAGGAAATTCAAGCCTCGGGTAAAGCCCAAGGTGGTAACATGTGTTGGTATATTTAGATCACGTAGCAAATAACTTTGACCGCTTATTGACAAAGCTCAATCCTTTTACTTCATAAACAACTTTTACATTTCGTTGCACCATTGCGGTGTCGGGTAGATGACGTAGCAAATCGTTTATAGAATCGTGCGGAATAACAGAAATTTATAGGGGAAGTACCTGGTATTTGAGACTAACCATCTGCACGTGTGCAGCGAGCAAACATAGATCCGACGTGTGTAAGCGTCCAATAAAGAATTTGAATCCGGTTCCTGTACCGACGGAGCTTTACAGCCTACATATCGTTTTGCACACGAAATCGTTTATTTCGGGGGTCCGGATATGATATTCATGTTTATCACATTGCATTGAAACCGCAAAGGGAGTTAACACAGGGGCAATGGTCAGTTTACCTCGCGCTGTACTTGGTTGGCAAAGATATTCGGTGTGTAAATCCGACGTTACTGGGTTCAGGCAATGTCCGTTAAGTGCCTTGCCTTAGGACACAACCGACTATCTTGAGAACGAACCATATGTTATATATAATTAAAATTTCAACGTGCAAAAGCAGGTATATTGTATTCGGTGTCACGTAAATATTTCGTTGTTTTGCGCCATTGCGGTGTCTCAAGATGACGTTGCAAATCTGGTATTGAATCCCTTTAACAATTTCCTTACCTTATTTAGTTACAGCCGTATAAAACTTTTATGAAGGTAAACAAGAAACTCAATCGTAATGTTTATTCGGCGCAGCTAAAAGCGCTGTACGTCATACAAAACTATTATGTTACAATTGTCCTACTTGTAATTGAATAAATTAAAAAGGATTGTTTTGCTGGTTAGGTAAAAACTGCTCGAACGATGTTTAAGTTAAGAGGTACAATTAATTTAATTGCGAATCACAAAGAGCTTTCTTTATTAACATTAACGTAGACCGTGTTTTTGCTTGTTGCGCGCTGTTCTGCGCAACTTCCTTCTTTTTGACTGCTGGCGTCTGCAGATGCAAACGCGTTTTGGGGGCAGGTGATCTCTTTACGCGTGCATGTTTCCATCAATGGCTGGGTTGCTGGCGGTTCATTCGTCGCGTCAGGTTGGTTTGAGCTAGTTTGAACCGGTTTCACAGTCCATGGTAATAAGAAATTGCTTATCTTGTATTTTTTTAGTCGAAACCACCGGCATGTCTTGAACATTTTGATCAGCACCAAGGCAAGCACAACACACGACATGACAGAAAGCCATATCAAATATATTGTATCCCTGTCCCTCAGTTCACGAATTCCAAGATATTTTTCATAGTACTCGTCTGTCAATAATTACCAGAGTAAGTCGACACTAATAGATTGCAAATAATACTGTGCTATCTCGAAAATGATATAATAAATGATAAACTAAAACAGTGGTAACACATCAGTCATATATCACACACTTTTTTACACAAAATATTTTAATTAAACAGGCCTATAGTGGCAAGTCGATTTCTGGTTCGAAACTTAGTCTACTAAAAAATGGCCCATGGCCGGCTCATTACCAGAACCGTTTTGGTATAAGGAATCGGTATATGTATTGGTCGCGTTAACCTTACGACCGTACAAACTATGTTCTTAGAATAAGTCGTTTTTATGTTTATCCCCATAATTAATGAGCAAACGCCAGCGACGTTATTACAAGAGTAGTCGTAAGTTATTTACAGCATAAAGGTAATGGTGATAAACTAATGATACCACAACCGAAACCAGTCGTACACTGGTACCAACCTGGGCATTCTTGTCGGCACATCTCTTTATTCCAATTGAGACACAAATCCATACAATCGTCGCAGTTTTCTGTTGCCGCCCAGTACTGTCCTTTGCCGCATAATTTCTTTCGCTTTCCCAAAGGCGTTGCTTGGACGGAACTTAAAATACTTGCCAGTAGGGCAAATTTGCCTAAAACCGAACTTTCCATTGTTCATATATGCTGTGATCAATACAAACTACAAATCAAATGTGATTCGAGCCACCACACGATTCAATACTTAACTAACGCAAAGCAAAAAAAGTTTTTGGGGAAACAACCATTAGTCCATTAGGGTGTTCTTTTATCATAAAAAGTACCTGAGCGATTAAAGTCTAATACAGGGGTCGACAACATTTTGTTCTTAAAGAGCCATTTTAACCGATATTTCACTAAATAAATCACTCGGAGCCGCAAAACAAATACTATTTTCGCAAAAAAGGAAAACAACACTGTGTGAGATAAAAACACAAGTGTTCCTTTTACTCAAGTGATCCTTTTTTCGAATCCATGTTGGGTTAGGCACAATAAAGGTCTTTGCATAGAAGTAGGTATTTGTAACGAACGCGCTAACTATTCGGCCACATGACCGTACACCATGCCGACACCTGGTCCAGTATAAATGATGAGAAAGGCACACGCGACTCGTGGGAGGTTTGTTTTGTGACACCACAACTATTCCCGGCATTTGTTGTATCAATGGCGAAAAGGGGTTGATATATTACAACGATTTATCACACTTTATACTTATACTGCTTTAATGGCGTTCTACTAATTATTTTTTTGCGAAAAAATAAGATTAGTGGCACCCTCTTTGTCATATAGGATATTTATGTTTATCCTCGTGAATGGGAAACCGCAATGGGCTTTCAACACAAGGGAAATTGTCAGATCACTTCGCGATTACCGTCGGATTACCGATGCTATTGCAGTGTGTTGTGTATGATTTAAACATTCCTTCAATTTGTTAGAAATCATCATTCCATTGGTTTAAAGCAATGCCCTTTAAGTGCCTTGCTCAAGAACACAACCGACACGTTAGAAAACAGATTCGAACCCGCAACCCTTCGACTGAAACGCGAGGCACTAACCCATCACGGTATGCATTTTTTTATTCTGGGTAAATTGGGTGAAATCCTGTATCTATGCATGGTTACTAAAAAGCGTGTATTAAGCTTCGTGCTACGGTTTCTTGGTCGAGTGGGCAGTTTTGGTATTAATACAGGTGAACCTTGTGAAATAAAAGCGTATATTGGGGAGGGGGACTAAAAGAACGAAAATAAAGAAGTAGGGAGTCTAAAATGAAGATTAAGTGAGTAATGGGCCAGGATTAAACTCAATGTAAGATTTATCGTCGCAATTATTGTTTATATTATATCGATGTCACTAGGGAATAAGATCGGTATTGTATTCCCTTTTTTCCCCACAATTTCAACGAACTATAAAACGCTTGTTTTTTACCGCATGAGCATTATCGTGAGGTAATCGGTCTTTTGGTAGTATGTTTTGGAATTAACGGTTAGAAAGATGTGTATGACGTGCTTTGGCTCCTGTTCAGCCACAATTTGGTAAATATTGGTTTTATTTCTTAAACTAGTAATTTTTGTGATAATTAAATTGTGCATATATTTTTCCCTAGAAAACCGTCATTTCAAGACCTTTCGTTTTCGCCATCATTCATATTCGAATAAATTCACAAGTTTTGGACAATGACGCGTTATTTCAAACTCTGAATAAAGGACGCCGTCTATAAGCATACTGCAACCTCTCATTAAGACAGGTGTTAGGAGCCAGCACCTTGTCGGGAAGTTACACTCAGGTTTAGTTCTAGGGTTTAAATTAGTTTTTAGGGCAGAGATAAAAGTTTCCAAAGTTTGAATGGCCAGTTTGCCTCCTTTCCTCGGGAGAATTATCTGGAGCTCTCGCTTACATTGAGTTGCATATATATTTTGAGACATTCCCTCGGATTTAGTAGTATTTTTATCCATTAGTCCACTGGATTTAGGCTCTTCGCCGCGTGCCTTGCCATATGATCTAACCGTCTAACCAGCGGCTGGTTTTGATCCTAAGCCTTTCGACTGCCTGCAGCTAGCCGTCGATTTAACTGATAAAGCCTATTTGCCGTAGAGGTGCTTTTTTCAAATGTGATTGTAAAAATGTTTCATCCACGTGACTTCCATACGTAAAGTGAGAAAGTGAACTTATTAATGGAACATAGCATGCTAATTGCTATTAACACCTTTGTAACATCTCTATAGTTCCCTTTTAATTTCACATCGTTTGATGCTGATGGTGCGCCGTCCTTGTTTGCCCCTGATAATAGATCGGTCATCCCACAAGGTCGTGACGTCACAACACGCTTTTATTTATTGCCTCGATTCCTCATTTCCTTCTTTTTATTGTGTTAGTACTGAATTTGCTATAGTAACGAAACGTTTATACTGAACCTAAATGATATTTGATACCGAACCTAACTGTACTTACCTGCAAGCTAATCAGTTGGTAAGTTTTCATGTTATTCTTTTAAGTACTGATTTACTGACAATAATTTGATTGTATTTATTTTATTTATAGAAAACCGCCATTAAAGACCATAAGAATCGTGCGCGTTTTGGCCGATTAACGACAGACATTCGCGTTGATAGTAATCAGCGCAGCACTAGTGAGATTCTGGGCGGAGTGCAGGTCGCCCACAAAAAAGAATCTACATTAAAGTTTTCAACTGCCTCTCGGTCAGTTTGCTGAACCTAACAATATTGAAACGATCATGGCGTCAGACAATTTAAAAGAGTTTGATGTTGTGGAAGCTAACCTTCGCAAGAAATACATTTTAGCAGAGTGCTTGATGATTGATCCAGGATCCGCTTCCGAGCTGAAGAAGTTGGTATCGGTAATAGATGACCTTTACCAAAGACTTCTCTCCCTTGCCTCTGAAGCATTCACACCAGAAGAATTAAACTCTGAAGGCCATCAACCTCTAAAAGGTATAGTGCAATGCAAAGTAGAATTTGATACCCGTATTGGAGATTGGTTTCAAATAAATGACGCCTTGTCTGATAAATCGGCAATATCCCCAAAGAGTCCTGACAGGTTGTATACCATCAGCGATAGTGCAAGCTCACTACGCAGTTCTCGGTCGAGCGTGAAACGACGTGAAGCTTATGTTCGAGCACAGAAAGCTCGCCTAGAAGTTTTACAGGTCGACCAGCGAGAAAAGGAAAAGGTTGCTGCGGCCCAAGAAGCGGCCGAACGGAAAGCCGAGGAAGCTCGACGAGAATCCAGACGGAATGCAGAGATGGCAGAACTGGAGTTACGAGCTTGGAATGAACAATGTACTAATGAACAGTCTCCCAACCTGTTGACCATGCCCAACAGTTCACACGAGCAAACCGATACGGTAGGAAACCCGAACATTACCGATAACCGAAAGCATATGTCGACTCGCATACTAAACGAAACCTCTAAAAATGTCCTGCCAGTGCCTTTTTCTACATTCGATAAATTATCGGTAAATTGTAATCGATTCGAAAGTATATCGCAACCGAACCCGGCGCAACAGGAGTACAAGCCTGAAGCACGCGCGTCTCAACGTTACGACGGAAAGAACCATGTTCAGAGAACCGTATCTCCCGAACGACATGAACAGATTCACTATTGGGGTGATAGAACTCTCCCTCCCCGTCCGGAATTAATGAAGTTTAACGGCGACCCGCTTGATTATCACGAATTTATTCGCAACTTTGAGACACATGTAATGGCTCACGTACGGTCGGACTCGGCAAGATTGACTTACCTGCTACAACAATGCGAACCCGATGTGCGACGTCAGCTATCGCACTTTAGTAAAGACCCGGTTGGCGGTTACAACCTGGCACGAGAACAGTTGTGGCAATTGTACGGTCGTCCCCACATTATTTCAGCAGCATGTGCAAAATTGCTATCGAAGACGCCGGAAGTCGGGGAAAGAGATCCGAGTGGCCTACTGAAACTGAACATACTATTGCAAAGGTGCCGAAGTGCTCTGGCAGACGTTGGCGAATACGCCGGTTTTAATTCCTTGCATTGTCTTCTACCGATTCTTCAAAAGTTACCTGACAATCTGCAAGCGAAGTGGATAGAGTGGTCAGTAATTGTTTTTGAAGAAAATAAACGAGAAGCTGGATTTTTAGATCTTGTGACATTCGTTTCGCGCCACTCTAACATATGGAATTCACTGTACGGTGAAAGCCTTTATCGCCGTGCCGACAATGTGAAGATGGGTTCTAGAGGTGGAAGGAAACTGAGAGTTGCAACATGCAGCACTGTATCTGAGACTAAACCACACGTGCTCCCGAATTCCCAAGGTGAAATGTGCATTTTGTGCTTTAAGAGACACAGCTTGTCCCAGTGTAACACGTTTAGGTCAAAGAGAACTCGCGAGCGTCGCGAATACGCATTGAACAAAGGCCTGTGTTTCAGGTGCCTATGCCACGGCCACCGTGTGATAGACTGCTCGTCGACGGAAGAATGTGGTGAATGCGGGAGCCCCTATCACCATACAATGTTGCATGCCGGAATAACCAACGACAAAAAGGTGACAAATAATGAGACTCCGATAAAGCACACGATGTCGTGTTCGTCCATGCTCTCGGAGAAGCTGGGAAATGACGAAGCCTTCGAACCCCAAGATATCTACCTGTGCGTAGTACCCGTGAAGGTTCGATTCCAAGGTCGCGAAGTATGCACCTACGCATTTCTCGATACCGGTTCTACAGCCACGTTTTGCAGCCAGACCTTGGTGAACGCCCTGGGGTTAACAGGCGTTCGAAAACAGATTCAGATGACGACACTGTGTAATCAGTCTTCCTACAATGGAATGATCACAAATTTCACTGTATGTTCGCTAGATGACAATACCGAAATCCACCTACGGAACGTGGTATCCGTAGATCGAATTCCAGTTCAACCGAATGTGATACCTGATAAGAAGAAGATAAATGACATGTCTCATTTAAAGGGATTGGAATTCCCGCATGTGGCTGGTGGGACAGTCACGCTACTGATCGGTATTGATGTACCAGAGGCTCTGTGTGTAGAGCGCATTTTAAAGGGGAAACGGGATGAACCTGTTGCCTGGAAAACCCCTTTAGGATGGTCATTGATGGGGCCGTCGTGTGTGTCGCCCCGATCAACTACAATCTACAATAATCTCGCTGCAATTACTACAGATCGTCTTTCAAGACAAATTAACCGACTATGGGAAATGGACTTTGGCGATGCGACTGCCGTTCTAGAGAATCCTACATCAAGAGAAGATCGTGTGGCTCACGATATGATGAAAAGGTTCATCGTCCAAGTGGACGGTCATTTCCAGTTAGCGTTACCGAGGAAGCCCGGTGCACCTGATTTACCGGACAACCGCGCGATGGCGGAGAAACGAATTGAAGGCTTGAAACGACGACTTCAAAAGGACGATGATTTACGAAAAAAGTACTTGGCCTCGATGCAAACCTACATTGACAATGACTACGCTCGTGAAGTGACCACAAACGAACTGAATGCGTCCAACTACAGATGGTTTATACCTCACCATCCTGTGATGCACCCGCGGAAACCTGGTAAGGTACGGGTAGTGTTCGACTGCGCAGCGAAACACAAAGGGCTTGCGCTTAATGATATTTTACTGCAAGGCCCAGACCTCATGAATAGCCTTGTGGGCGTGCTAATGCGTTTCCGCATACACCAAGTCGCTTTGGTAGCAGATGTCGAAGCGATGTTCCACCAAGTGAGGGTGGAACCCAAGGATCGAAAAACGCTGAGCTTTCTCTGGTGGAAGGACGGTAATTTGGAGTCAAAGCCATTAGTGCACGAGATGTTGGTGCACTTATTCGGGGCAACGTCGTCACCGAGCTGTGCGGCGTTTTGCTTGAGACAAACAGCCATCGAGTTTGGTCACCTTTATGACGACGTCGTCTCGGAAGTGGTAACCAACAACTTTTATGTTGATGATTGTTTGGTCTCAGCTCGCGATGTGAACGAAGCAGTACGACTCGTAGCGCAGCTGCGGGACCTACTTTCGCGAGCCGGGTTTCGCCTTACGAAATGGCTAACCAACAACCAGCAGGTCTTGGATTCGATTCCCGAACAGGATAGAGCAAAGAATGTTAAGATGATGAAAATCGATTGTGTGGATGAGCGTGTGCTCGGAGTACAATGGTTGGTATCCTGTGATAAATTCACATATACCGTCGTTAAAAAGAAGAGCCCCGTGACCAAGAGAGGGATACTCTCTGTGGTCAGTTCCATTTACGATCCTTTGGGGTTTGCAGCACCGGTTCTAATAAAGGGAAGACTTCTGTGGCAGAAACTTTGCAAGCGCGGACTCGATTGGGACGAACCGGTTTTGCAAAGTGAAGCAGATGAGTGGAAGTCGTGGCTTGACGTTCTTCCGGGGCTGGAAGACGTTAGAATTAGTCGCTGTTTTCGCCCTCCTGAGTTTGGAAACGTAGCTATTACCGAACTACACCATTTCGCAGATGCTTCAACCGCAGCTTACAGTGCGGTGTCTTATCTCCGAAGTACAGATGATAACGGTAATGTGCATTGTGCCTTTTTATTTGGAAAAGCAAGAGTGGCACCGACCAGCACCATGTCCGTCCCGCGATTAGAACTGACTGCCGCTGTGCTTGCCGTAAGAAATGACCAGGTTGCTAGAAGAGAATTGAAGCTAAGTGACTGTCAATCAACTTTCTGGACCGATTCAACAGCGGTACTTCAGACGCTATTCAACTCCACGAAAAGGTTCCCTACATTCGTGGCAAACCGCATAGCTGAAATCGAACGACATACCGACATTAAGAGATGGAAACACGTACCGACACAATTGAACCCGGCGGACGACGCTACTCGTGGTCTTGACCCAGATGCCCTTTCTGGACGTTGGCTTAATGGGCCTCAATTTCTCTGGAGTACAGAAGATACGTGGCCCAAGTGTCCCGTTACACTCCCGGAAGTACCGGATGAATTTTTACCTGTCAAGCGGCAAGATGTCAGTGTGAACTTGTTAATTCCCGGTCAAACGGCAATGAACCAAACTGAACCAGCAGTGGATAGATTAATTAACTACTACTCGTCATGGTACCGACTAAAGAAAGCCGCAGCGTGGTTGCTCAGATACAAGGAGTATTTGCGCCAAAGAGTGAATCAAGATCGGGAGGCTGTATCAAGTAGGCCTCTTACCGTGGAAGAAATGAAATTTGCCGGTCTGCAACTGATAAAGTACGAGCAACGTAAACACTTTGGACCGATTATCGCAAGTTTGATGACAGGACAACAAGCGAAGAAGAATGAGTGTGCGCGGGCTCTCTTGAGACTTAACCCATTTATAAAAGAAAACCTTCTTCGCGTTGGTGGACGCATAGAGAGGGCGACTGTCGAATATGATATAAAACACCCTATAATACTCCCCTGTCATTCCAAAATTACAGAACTGGTAATCACTGAACACCACGAGCTTGTCGGACACTCTGGATCTGGACACACGATTTCTTCCCTAAGAAGGACTTACTGGATACTGAAGATAGGAGTCGCAGTGCGACGCGTATTAACAAGGTGTTTACCCTGTGAAAGAAGACGTACAACCCCTTCAAATCAAATGATGGCCGATCTGCCTGCTTGTCGCCTGCAGTCCGACAAACCTGCGTTCAGTAGCGTCGGAATCGATTATTTTGGTCCTTTCTATGTAAAACAAGGACGTAGCCAGATAAAAAGATACGGCTGCCTGTTCACGTGCCTTACGATGAGAGCCGTGCATCTTGAGGTGGCTTGTGACCTTTCTACAGATTCATTTTTGAACGCGTTGCGACGATTTACTGGACGGAGAGGAAAACCGGAACACATTTACAGTGACAATGGCACTAATTTTGTTGGTGCTGCGAAAATCCTTAGATCATCAATAAAGAAGTGGAACCACCAGCACATAGCGGAACATTTACGCCAGAAAGAAATTTCATGGTCATTTAACCCCCCTGCAGCTAGCCATATGGGCGGAGCATGGGAGAGAATTATACGGTCGGTACGCCGAGTGCTCTCTTCCCTACAATCACCGAAGACCGTTCTTACTGACGAAACACTTCAGACCTTGTTTGTCGAAGTAGAATCGATCCTTAATTCGAGACCTCTTGTTCCAGTGACCATAGATGTTCGAAATGACGAGGTGCTGACGCCGAACCATTTACTGATATTACGTGGTTCACCTAATCAAGCTCCCGGACCTTTCGACGATAAGGATTGCTACGCTCGTCGTCGATGGGCGCATGTACAACACCTGGCCAACGTGTTTTGGAAACGTTGGCTGTCGGATTTTTTGCCTCATCTGATAGAACGACAGAAGTGGGTGCAGAAGCGATCGAATATCCAGAACGATGACATAGTATTGTTGGTGGACGAGTCTCAGCCACGAGCAAAATGGACACTCGGTCGTGTAGTGGACACTTACGCCGACAAACATGGCGCGGTGCGTACTGTTTCTGTGAAGACGAAAAATGGTGTCTTTAAACGCCCGATCGCAAAATTATGTTTGATTGCGCAGAAAATGCCTTAGTATGAATAACTGATGTATTTAACCTTGTGGTTCTATTTCGTGAACTTACGTCGATGTTTTTGTTGTTTATTGTAAATATATGCGTTGTATATTTGTCGGGGGGAATGTAACATCTCTATAGTTCCCTTTTAATTTCACATCGTTTGATGCTGATGGTGCGCCGTCCTTGTTTGCCCCTGATAATAGATCGGTCATCCCACAAGGTCGTGACGTCACAACACGCTTTTATTTATTGCCTCGATTCCTCATTTCCTTCTTTTTATTGTGTTAGTACTGAATTTGCTATAGTAACGAAACGTTTATACTGAACCTAAATGATATTTGATACCGAACCTAACTGTACTTACCTGCAAGCTAATCAGTTGGTAAGTTTTCATGTTATTCTTTTAAGTACTGATTTACTGACAATAATTTGATTGTATTTATTTTATTTATAGAAAACCGCCATTAAAGACCATAAGAATCGTGCGCGTTTTGGCCGATTAACGACAGACATTCGCGTTGATAGTAATCAGCGCAGCACTAGTGAGATTCTGGGCGGAGTGCAGGTCGCCCACAAAAAAGAATCTACAACCTTATCATAGTAGGCCGTGGTTGAAACCTATTTTATACAACACCGTGACATTTTTTCGACGCAAAGTAAAGGCTCCTAATGAATAATCTAATGCGTAGTAAGCAACATGTAAAAACATCTATTCTACTTTGACCGAGAAAATTCTGCCGTTCCGCTTGGGCAACATTTATTTGAATAGTATTGGGCTGATTTTTTCGCGTTACGGAAGTTTATTGTTGATAAGCTAGTGGTTTAGGATAAAGGATTTGGTATCTCACGTAATATGTTTGAGCAACAAAAAGTACATATCGAAAAAGTTGATGAAATAACTGTAAGTCCACTGAGTAACAAACCTCAGGAATTCGTTCGTCTTTTACCGTTACACGAAGAAACTAAACACAGAAGTATACAGAGACGGTAAGTGAGAGCAGTACTATAGAGGAAAGAATGAGGTAGAGAAAATACACGTAAAAAAATCGAAATAAAACTTTACTCTGGCGGATGACAGGCATAGCAACGACACGAAAATTTGATATGCACGTTTTGTAACATATCCACTATATAGGCCTATGCACTAAGCAAAAGTGCCGTTTTATAGGGATAGATAACTGTATTTTTAAGACCATGTCCATAAATTTAACCATACTTAGACCAGTACATTTTCCATGATTTATGTTATCCCCATTTTTTTTTATTCTGAAAAGAGTAAAAGATCTTAATCTTGTACCTGTAGAATGTATAGTAGTTCAATAAACAGACTTCACTATTAAGCGGGGCGAGACAACACACTGTTTTGCGGAACAACGGAGTTGGACAGCACACTATTCTGAAGGATAGTGGAAAGAGGGGTAAAGGGGTATTTTAGTCACTAACATGAGAAGGACGGGTGAGGGTATATCATGAAAGGGACGGGTTATATCATGATAAACCCCTACCCCGTCCCGGTCATGTTGTTGACAAAAATACTCTTCCCGCTCATGATATACCCTGTCCCGCTTGTGTTATAACCCGTCCCTCTCAAGGTAATGACAAAATGACCCGCCTCGCTCATGAGTTGTTCCGCCCTGCTCATACTGCTTAGCTGTCTCACAGATTAGTAAAGCTCTTTTTATCTTGATTGTTATCTATTTTCTAAAAAAAAACGTTCTTTTTCTAGTATTAAACCCATCTCACTTGATGAAGAAAAACCAGAAGGTCACACCAGATTTGTGTGTATATCGGACACCCATGCCAGGCATAGAGACTTGATATACAACGTTCCAGATGGTAAAAAAATATTTTATAATCAGCATTAAAATTCTGAGGTTTCAGTACCACAAACTTTAGCATTTAACAGTAAAATTTAAAACCTTTCAGTAAAGATTTTTTAGGTCGACAATTTTAATCCAGTGTCACCTTGAATGTAATTAGCTCGATCATTCTATGCGAACATATTTTCCAGGTGATGTGCTTCTTCATTGTGGAGATTTTACGAACCTCGGAAAACTCGAAGAGGTGATAGACTTCAACGACTGGCTTGCCACGTTACCACATAAACATAAAATTGTTATCGCTGGGAATCATGATCTTTCCTTCGATCCTAGATTAATGGAAGATATAAGAAAAACCAAGCGAGAAGGAGGCTACAGAAGGTATGCTATGGGTGCGGTGTGCGTATGGGTTTGATATATGTGTATATGACAATAGGCGTCGAAAAACTATGTTGTAATGTACTGTTATGTAACACTACAATCAGTATATATGTGTGCCATTCGGCGAAATTGGGCAACAATAAAAGAAGGGAAAGTGGGATGGAGGAAAGAAGGGAAACTGCACAGTAAAATTATGTAAACTAATTTTAACCCTGTCCTAAACACTAATCTCAACCCCAGAACTAACCCTAACTCCAACCCCCATGTTTAAACCAAATTTAATGTACTCTTTATTTTATTGTACAGTTTCCCTTCTTCCCTTGCCCCCCTTTTCTTCCTTATAGTTTCCCCCGCAAAACTGGTAAATTTGTAGTTCGTTATGATAAATTTTATAGCTATGCGGTGTGTGTACATTACGTTTGTTATGTGTATATAAACCGTATACCTTGGGCAACTATGTCGTAATGTACTGTTATGTAACACTACAGTCAATATGTGTACCACTCAGAGAAATTGGTTGATTTATAATTAGTTTTAAATAAATTTTATAAAAAATTTAAGTTGCTTACTATAATAGGTTTCAATTTCTTGACCAAATATCCGAAAAATATACCGACGACTGGCAAAGTGTTTTGTCCAACTGCACCTACATACAAGATACAGAACTGAAAGTAAATGGAATTCGAATTTATGGCACTGCCTGGTAAGCAACATACAATGTTGTCAAGTAAAAACAGCTTTGTGATTGTTATTCAAATGCTCTTGACCTAAGCAAGTTGTCTTGCTCTATTGTTTCTGTTAAAGCCTTTTGCTTATCCGTTTTATTACCGACTTGTGTGTCGTGACTATGTTTGCCTTTGGTCTTTGATTTTAGTAAATGACGAGACTTGGACGAGAGTAGTTGTGTGTGTTTTGGGACTTTGATAAGTGTGATAGCCAAGTACACGCCTGATAATTGGTGTGTCGCTGCATCCATTCAAGCTATTTCCCCCAAAACAACTTAACGTCATTCATTAAACTGTTTTTATTTTGTTTTCAGGAACCCTTGGTTTGGAGGCTGGGCGTTCAATATGAAACGTGGTCAGCCTTTACTTGATAAGTGGAACAAAATACCTGGTGATGGGATCGATATATTGATGACACACAGTCCACCTGCAGGTAAATTATATGCACTAAAAACAGCCTTGACCTTGATATTTTTATATGTGTTTCATACTTTCATATTATATGTGTAATTGTGTAGGCTATAAAATTTTTATTTGTATTTTGTTTAATGGCCATGTTATTTTTCTCCGGTTACAACGTGGGTATTCACTGACGCTCTTTAACTACCATAGTTTTGCTATTTTATTCTGCCTTCTTAACTTATAATAATTGTGTTATTCTTCTTTAATGTAATAAAGGGAAAAAAATTAAACTAAATTATATATCTGGTCAACTTTTTGGGTTTAGCGGCCACGTCTAATTTTACCGGATTTTAATCATTTATTGCTTGTTTTTTAGACGTGTTCTAACGACTGTCGTTTTGCCGTTTTTTCCCGTTTTCCTATTTTTTTCAAAAATCCTGATTTATGTTTTCATCGTGGAAACAAAAAATAAACTAAACTAACTAAAACTAAACTAACTTTCCTGCTTTGTCTGCTAATGTGTACCACAAACTGATATGGTCGTTTACTCTGGACTTATGTTATTAGTAATTTCAATATATTTCTATAGTTTGTAATGTTAAATATACTGCTTTATGAACCAGAAAAAATGTTTGAAAAAATTTAATGTTAAAAAATAAATTTGTTTCGGTTTAATCACTATTCTATACTTTACACATTTGATTACTGTAAATATATTCGTTTTTATTCCTGTGAGCGTAAATCAACCTTGATTTTTTATATGTTTGTCACACCAGGTCAACTAGATGTCGTGCAACCTAGAAGTGAAAGAGTTGGATGTGTGGAGTTAATGAACACTGTACAACTGCGAGTCCAACCAAAGTACCATGTATTCGGTCATATTCATGAATGTAAGTCGTCTGCTTCACTTTATTTGCTCTTTAAATTAATTGCTGGGGTATAGGATAGAATAGGGTAGGATAGGATATGATATTGATGTTTATTCCCGTGAATGGGAAAACCAAGGAGGTTAACACAGGCAATCGTCAGTTACCTGGCCACCGTCTGGTTTACCGGAGCTATTGCAGTGTGTTGTATATGATATGCACCTGCCTTCAATTTAGTAGAACCCATTAATCCACTGGGTTCAGGCAATGTTCGTTAAGTGCCTCGCCCAATGACACAACCAATTAGCTAACGACCAGTTTCAAACCTGCAACCTTTTTGATTGAAAGGCGACGCAGTAAACCGCCAGACTAACCGGTCGGACAAATTCCATTCATTTCCAGCTTATGGGATATCCACTGACGGTTGCCACACGTTCATCAACTGCACAACTGTGAACAAGGAGCTTGCTCCCAGCAACAAGGCCGTGTACATCGACTTTCCAACACCAGAGGGGGCTGTTGAGGGCATCACTGATATCATTCAGCACTAATCATTAATATGCTGTTTGATTAATTTTATGCAAAAAGTTGAGTTTCTTCAAAAAGTTTTTTCGTTGGTACCGTAATTTTGCTGTATATTCTCCTTTGCTGAAATTGACGTTTGTTATTTAATTGCACTTAATTCTGCTGATTTTTCCGTTTTATGCAATTTACATATGGACTTTACTTATGGTTTAAATGTTTTTTTTTTATATAACTCGGTATATGTATGGATTGCGCTGTGTTTTATGCAATTTCTTTCTATTGAAAGTAGCAATGTGTGAGATTTCTATGACGTTTTTTTGAAATTTTGAGCATCTGATTAACGTGGTTAGTAGTCCGTAAATTACTTAAAAAAGTCCGATATTTTGATCTTTAGTATCTGTTGCGAATATTTTGAAGTATTCTGTTTTAAATTATTTAGTTTTTTAGTTTAGTTTTTAAATAACGGCAAATGAAACAATTAAACAAATCATAACCTAGAATCGGGGCATGAAAATCAAATGGTCGTTAAAATACGTCATCCAAAAAAAACAATATATATATATGAAATTAATTTTAACGAACACAGTCTTAAGCTAGATTGCTATAATTTGCAAACAATATCATTGAAATTAACGACATAAAGCGCTGAGGAATTGTGTGAGGTACAGCACGACCAATACTATGTAAGGAAGGGTTGGCTTTAGAAAGTGTAGACCAGGATATAAAATGAAAAAAGAACTCCAAAAATGAAATTTTAATCATGTGTTGACACTATTAGTCAAACACCTTTATCATGGCATCTTTTTATTCAATTTTAAACAGAAAATACGATGTACATAACGTTAATTAATATAGGGCTCGTTTGATAAAAAAGAGGTTGTAGCGACCTCATGTGTTACATAAGATTTACGATCCCATCAGCTGGCATTTGTGCTGACACTCCGTCATCATTAAAATATTATTAGGTTTACGATTATTACCACAGCTGTCGTACTTTGCCTTGTCCGGCCCGTTGGTCTAACGCAGGGGTGGGCAACTTTTCTAGTAGGCGGGCCAGATGTGGGAAAATAAAGTTCTTGGGTGGCCGGATTATTAAGTAAATAAAACTCAATAACTTAATCACATATTTATTCACTAAATGATTGCCATAGTTTCCATGTTTCGTTAAATATTGACGACTAATGTTGTACTATTTTAATACCGCAACACGCTGACCATACAGTAAACATACTGCTTTGTTGCCTACCTTTGTAAAAATACTTTGATATCGAATCTTTGTTAAATGCTCGAAACTCTTTTTCTAATTTACGTTTCATGGTATATTTTATGGTTAATGATCCTTAATAATTCATAAAATACATTTATATTTAAAATTTAAATATAACTGATAACAGCTAAAGAAAAACGGTTACAGACAGCGGGCCGGACCTGGGCCACGTTACAGGTTATTGTTAGATACAGTCTGGGGGCCGGTCGAAATCCGTTTACGGGCCGGCCCGCGGGCCGTATGTTGCCCACCCCTGGTCTAACGGTTAAGTGCGTCACCTCTCAATCGAAAGGTTGAAGGTGCGAAACTGGTCGCTAGTTAGTCGGTTGTGTCCTTGGGCAAGGCTCTTTACGGACATTGCCTGAACCCAGCGGATTAATGGGTTCTATCAAATTGAAGGAATGTGTCTATCATATACAACACACTGCAATAGCTCCGGTAACCCGACGATGGGCGCGAGGTGATCTGACGATTGCCCGTGAGTTAACCCCCTAGGTTTTCCCATTAACGGGGATAAAGATGAATATCCTACCCCCCCCGTATCCTCCTTTATTTTACTATAAGTTTATTTTACTTTTGCTCGAGAGGGAGAGTCCTAACGCATTAAGAAACATCCTGTATGTGTCGATACTAAGAGTTTTATCTGAAATCTATATCGTTGCGACATCTAACGATTTACTCGTAATTGGTACTAAATTAATCGCCTCAATTGCTTAATACAATTGGTGTTATAAAACTACAGAGGCGTTGATCTACGAACCACAGAAAATAGTAGTCAAGTCCAGGAGACGTTTACGCAGAAAGCCTCAATTAATTAGCGCACCTCCGAGAGTCGAGATAGCGCGTTGGGAATCGCAGATCGCATCAGGTGTTGTAACCGGCTTACCTGGGTGCCTACAAGGAACAATCTAGCAAAATAGGCAGCGACCAGCAACGGCTCCCTACAAGGTAAAGCTAAACGAAATGAATAATAGCTGAGAGTGAATAGCTAGCGAGGAGTTCAAATGATGTTGTATCAAGAATCCGTTTCTATTAATGAAATTCAGGTGTGAGATATTTATTCAAATCTGACTGCCGTTTTAAAATGAAGTGAGCGAAAGATGGATGACCTTCTCTTTGTTGTTATTAAAATGCTGGCTCAGAATTGATCGATTATTAATCAGATTTAAATTATCGACATTGCACTATTTGATTTTGCGTTGTATCACTTAAATCGACATTGTATCATGACATCGACCTTGCATTATTTGAATCGACATTGTATCATCAGAATCGACATTGCATCATTAGAATCGAAAAAAGGCCGATTATGATTTTTTACGGATTCTGGGAATTCCCCCTCGAATAATTTCCAACATATTTGTTTTCCATATCTAGGCCTATATTACGTTATCTAATATATTTAAAGTTTTAATTCGATTCAATCACCCCTTCATGGAATGTCGGGCGACATGGATATCTGTCACAAATATGATTCAGGAGCAAATCTTCATTTTTAGGGTATTTCCCTACTTTCTGTCTTCTAATTGGTAAAGCAGTGGCTAACGCACTAACAGTTCACACAATCTAAACACGAATAGAGCAGCTGTTTAAACGCTATATGCTCAAAAAAAATTTTTTTCATTGCCCCTTTTGGTAGATGTCGGGATAACATTTTTGAAACACAAAAGAATATGACGGTCTTTAAAATGCCCCCGAGTTTTTTAACTCCCACTAAAATATATATTATTCTATTCGTGTTATCCTGATATAAGACACTTTTTAAAAAAAAATAAAATTAGCGTTTGCTTAAAACAATTTTGTTATGTATTCTCAAGAATAACAATTTTTAAGTTTTGTCTCCTTTGTCGTACTGGAAAACGCTGCCGTATTGTGACGTCATATAGACCGCATCTGCATTATATTATTCCGCCAAGTTGACGCCGTCAAATTCACTCCAATTTCCGGTTGATGTTTTGGTCTATCGCGTCAAAACATGCTTTGCGATTATGCAGCAGCATTGCTAAAGAAGTTAAAAGAACAAAGAAATAAAGGTACCGCACCACTGTTTACTTTTTATAAACAGTTACACAATACATACACAGTGCACATTTATGCTTCTGTTAGAATAAACAGGAAAAGACAGAAAAACAAAAGTGGTTAAACAATAAAACAATTGGTAAAACAGTATATCGATAGACCTACATAATAGAGTAAAACAGTATTTTTCAAACCCGACAGATTAGTCTGGTGGTTTAGTGCGTCATCTTTCAGCCAAGGGTTGCAGATTTAAAACTGGTTGCGAGCTAGTCGGTTGTGTCCTTGTGCAATGCACTTAACGAACATTGCCTAAACCCAGTGGATTAATGGGTTCTACTAAATTGAAGGAACATGTATCATATACAACACACTGCAATAGCTTGGTAACCCGACGGTGGCGCGAGATGATCCGACGATTGCCCGTGTGTTAACCCCCTTGGTTTTCCTATTCATGGGGATAAACATGAATATATCCTATCCTAAACCAGATTTAATGAGCATTTAGCTTATATCCCACTGAATTGGTTGGTGAGTAAGTAGGTTGCCTTTCAAACGGAGGGTTAACTAAAAGGAAGGAAAGATTATTCCCCTTTATCTCCTCTTAGTGTTGCCCTAACAACGCTTCTTTTTAGTGTTGTGTTGACACATTTAGTGTTTTCATACGTATTTGTTAAAAGAACCCATTTTAACCCTAGGCCCTTGACCATACTTATACCTTTTGGCAAGCTTCTCATATACCACTGTTTGATCATGTCAGAAATAGTCTTAACGATACCGGGAATAAATATTTTGTTTGTCTGTGATCGACCATTTTATGGTAGTAGCATCGACAGAAGACATTATGCCTTGTCTGCAAATTCCATAATTTTCAAAAGAGATCTCATCAACATGTAGTTTTGTAATGCAATGTGTTCAATCATTGTTTAAATAGCCAGTTCACAGTCTACTAATGCATTGCGTCTTGTTCGGTAATTGTATTTAATAAACTGCAGTGTAAATTACCATTTCACCATACTATACCACTATACACAATCTTAAAATTAAAAGGAAAAATCTAAATAGAATTAAACCTCACCATTTCTTAAACAAAGAAATGTATTTGACTGATGTTTAATTTTTTCTGACTACATTCAGATTCTGATACACGTATGTATCTTACATTACCAAATATAGTTAGTTATCTAGTTTGCTTCGAATTAAAATACTAATTTAGAAAACACAACAATACTCGTTTAATGCTCAACCAATTGCAGTGGGTATATATATATATATATGATAAGGCTAAGGCAACATGATAAGGTAAAATTGTGTGATGTTTAAAGCAAAGCTTTCTCCTTTTAAATATGTTATTTACATGCCAATATAGGCTTACCTATATTGCTCATATTTTTTCAGGTAGCTATTGCGACATTGAAATACACATTGGTGAAAAGATCTTCTATGGTCACAAGTGCATTTTAGCTGCCGCCAGCGCTCACTTAGAGTCTAACATCCGAGATGCAGAATCGAATTATATCGATGAAACAACTTTACACAGATCCAAAATCCAATTATCAGGAATTTCTCTCACAGGATTTGAAGTACTTTTCAATTTCATGTACACTGGCGAACTACAGGCAAGTTAAAGTGATGCGATATTCTTTTTAAACTTGGTATTGTTTTGTATTTATAAACATCTTATTGGTATGCCGCACACATACAAGGTATAAGAAGTTTTCTCCATTGCATTTTGTAATTAGAATTTGCAAAAAAGTTTTATTTTTGATACATTGAAATCATTTAAAGCATTGATGTTACCACATAATTTATGAATTTGTAAGCATTCATGTTTAGACTATTAAGAGTAAATGAATAAAAAAATTACAAAGTGATCATATGGCTAATATGCAAATACTACATAACACTTTATGTAAGCAAACTTAAAAGAAGTAATTACGCCTAGGAGGGTTAGGTACAATTAAAGCCTTACTTATTGTGCCTCAATGTATTTGTATATTCTTAATACGGCTTATAAAAGAGTTATAATTATTGTTATAAAATGTATTAACTTTTTGTTTTATGCAAATCAAAAAAAAAGTTATTACTGTTAGTAGTCGGGTGTTTAAATTAAGACTAGAAGGACTAGGTGTAATTTAAGCATTACTTATTGTACTTAAATGTATTTGTATAGCCTACCCTAAATATTGCCTTAAAAAGAGTTATTATTGTTATAAAATGTATTTTCTTGTTGTTTTATGCAAATCAAAAAAAAGTTCTTACGGTTAGTAGTCGGGTGTATTTAAATTAAGTATGGGGGGACTAAGTACAATTCAAGCATTACTTATTGAAAAGTATTTGTATAGCCTACCATAAATATTTCCCTAAAAGACTAATGAGTTATTATTGTTATAAAATCTATTTTCTTGTCGTTTTATACAGATTAATGAAGATAATGTGAACGATGTGTCGGTAGCTGCTCTTATACTTGACATACAAACTGCATTAGATTGCTGCGTGGAATTTAAGCGGAAAAAGTTTGCAGTTGCAAATCTAATCAGAACTGACCGATCGCAACTGTAAGTTGTAAAAGTGTTTAAAAAAATGTTGACATTTTTTTGGTGCTAACTAACTTTTTATAACAAATTTTTTAGGGCTTAGTTGTATAGAATGTTCAGGATTTTAAGTTTTTCTGTTTTTTTTTTAAACCTATTAGGTTTATAGGTAGTTTATATACTACTACCAGTATTGGTGTTAATATAAACAAATTGGTGTGATGTTTTGAGTTGTCAGGGTTGAACACGTGCATCATCATGTTATACAACATTTATATTGGTATATTTACTATGTTTGAAAAAATGTTTGAATTTCAAAACAAATTATTTTAACAGTATTGACCCAAAATTTAAAAATTGATAATTTTTGTTTTTCACATTACACTTTAATTCTAGAGCGGTTTTTAAATTCCCTAATCAGATTCTGGAAGAAATCAAACTCAATATAATAAGTCCATTCCTAGTTAACTAATATGTTATCCGTAATATACATTCTGGTACATTATCCAGTTAAAGGTCATAATTGTCGATTTTTGCAGGACTAATCCGGAATGTTCTTCTTCCGAGGTCCGCTACTCACCTGAATCCCAATCTTTGGCCCGAAGAAACTCAACCCCAGCATTTACCCGCGTTAAGTCCGACAACGGGGCGTTAAACGACATTCAGATCAACGAAGTTGTCTCCTGTTCCACGACAAAGCACAAAACCGAGGTTTTCGAGATAATGGAAAACGGCGACAGTGGAAGTTTAATGGCAGGCGAGGAACAACCGTCAACTCTTAGCGAGGCAAATTCTGAAGTTTCTACCTTCCCGAGTACAAGTGAAAATTTCTTCAACGCCGTATCGAACAGTGGCGACATGATCTCTGCGTGTGCGAACTTCATTCAGTCATTTGAAGCGATGAACAGCAATCCTGAAGCTTTGCCGACGCTATTACCAATGGGGGGCCAGGAGAGAGTCATCCCCAGTATATCTCCTTCCAGTTCTGCCCCCATCCTGACCCCCAACCCCGAAGAAATGAGAGAAAGTCAGGTTGAAGTCGATGAGAGGTTTAACGAACTCTCATTTTTCGCAGGTAGGATAATGTTGACGGCTATATATGTATATTGCATTGTGACAATAAAAAAACCTTTCATACCCCATATTTATTACTTACATCAAATGACTACTCTTGCAATCATGAAAATAAAATATATTTATAAATTGTGTCACTTGGAAAAATTTAAATTAGCAGTCCTATAGATGTCGTAAGTTAAAGGCATTATAGCATGTAGCATGATAGAAATCTTCAACTTAGGTTTACTGCATTTTAATGTATTTTTGTTTTCCCAAGTTCTTGACCAAAAAAAAATTGATTTTTGATTTCTAGATTCATAATCAAGGTGCTATTTTTATAAGTTTAAAAAATTATATATTCATTTGAGAATCCCAGTCAATATATTGAATGAACCCAGTCGAATTAATGTGCACATATGCATGCATGATTTTAATGTATTAGGTTGAGCAATGTCTGTTTTGGGGTGGTACGACTACCGGGACTATTACTTAGCTGTTCAGCCACATCTTAACGCTGGAATTGTTAGAATGATTTCAACACTTTTTATACCAGTTTTTATTATTGTTAATTGTGACTGTTTTTTATTCGCCTATTTTTTTTTAAATAAAACCAAAAATTTAACCACCATATATATGATATTACCAAGGTTTGTCATCAGCTATAATACAGCACTACTTCTTAAATCCCAATGGGTATTACTTATTGGTATTACCATTTTGTTTTACTTTTTTAGAGCAAATTGAAAAAAATGGTGAAATCATATGGAGATGCAAAATTTGTAAGCGAACCTTTCGAAAACTTTCATATCTAAAATATGTTCACGTAAGATTACATAACGGCAACAGACCTCACGTCTGCAACCTCTGTGGTAAACCCTTTGCGACGAGAGGAAATCTATTGCAACACCACAAAATGCACTTAGCCAAGTAAGAATAACAATACTGTGCTTAAATTGTATTTGCTCATATTGTTTTTTTCCTTGGGTTTGGCGGCCGCGTCCGCTATATTTATAAAATTATATCCCTTTTCTTTTAAATGACATGTTTTAACGACTGTTCGTTTTGCCGATTTTTCCTGTTTCTTTGTGGTAATTTGATTCGTTGGTCATTTTTTTATACAAAAATGGGCAAAAATTGAATAAACTAAAAACTAAACTAAACTGGTAGACATTACCGGAACCCACTGGATTAATCTGCTGTCCTGAAACCAAAAATGTCTTCTTTTAAAATACCACACAGCAATCGCTTCACACTCGCGTAACTTAGCTCAATCTGACGATTGTCCAATAACACCTCTTGGCTTTTCCTCTTTACGGGGTTAAAACATGAATATACTTTAATCCTCTCCTGTTGTGCTTCCTTCCCTGCAATATTGTTTTTTTATGCTCCTGTCGCCAATATTGTTTTTTTTTATCCTAATTTTTTTGTTTGCAATCCACATTGGGTTCATATTTTATCGATAAAATATTTTGGCTGAACAAGGACAACGCTAAAAGGAGGAAAGGAGGGAAACTGCTCACTAAAATTACCGACCAATTTAAACCCTGCCTTAAACACTAATCTCAACCCCAGAACTAACCTTAACTCCAACCCCATGTTTAAAACTAACTCTAATGTAATAATCTTCATTTTAATATGCAATTCCCTCCTTTCCTCCTTCCCGCTTTCCCTCCTTTTAGTTTTTCCACTGAACAATATAGAATCCAGTGATAAGCATTCTGCAACACTTTTCCTATCAAGTGGAATCAATAGTCGTTCAAAATTGAAGTAATATTGAACACCGTGCTATAGCTGCAATCTGTTGGCACACAGCAATTTCATGAAAGATCAGATATTTATGTTAATCCCTGTGAATAAGAAAACAAGCACTGTTTAATTCTGGGTAATCGTCAGATCACCTCTCACCGAATATCGGGTTACCTAATGCAGTTTGTTGTGTATGATTGAGAGATCTCTTTAATTTGGTAGAACACCTCAATCCAATGGGTTCAGGCAATATACGTTAAGTGACTTGCCCAAGGACAAAATTGACTAGTTAGCGTTTAGTTAAAATTGACTAGTTAGCGACTAGTTTGTTTCGAACCTGCAACCCTCAAGCTGAAAGGGAACACAGTAAACCACCAAGCTAATCGGTTGGAAAGCACATGTTATTATTACATTCTGATTCTTTGTGGTAACATCTTGGGTTTACACATATTGTGTATATCCAGGCATCCTGTCTTAGCTAGTAATATCAAAATAAACCAAAGTGAACTTATTTACAGAAGCGGGATACTTCCGTTCAAATGCAAATTCTGCAAAAGAGCGTTTTCACTCAAAGGAAATTGCCAAAAGCACGAAAAAACCCACACCAAGCCCTATCGCTGCGAATTTTGTACGAGGGTGTTTTCCAATAAGTAAGTTAATCCATCTTTAAATTTAGTTATCTAACATATCTTAAAAAATATCATTTTTAGAATAATTTTTCTTTGTTGTAACTGATTTATTTCTGATGGTGAAATCACAAATTATGGTATAGTTGTGCTCACAGTGTAGTTTTTATTAGTCATAGCAGTGTATAGAATCCATTGCCACATTTTTTTTATCAATTTATTAATCAACGGTAAGCTTGATTCAAACAACAGCCACTAACTGCCTTGTCTAAGCACAGAACAGTCCGACAGAAGTGTAGTGGTGAAGTGTGTCGCCTTACAGCCGAAGGTTTGCATGTTCGAAACAGGTCTAGTCGGTTGTGTCCTTGGGCAAGGCACTTAACGGACATTGCCTGAACCCAGCGGATTAATGGGTTCTACTAAATTAAAGGAACATGTGTATTATATATAACATACTGCAATAGTTGCAGTAACCCGACCGTGGGCTCCAGGTGATCTGACGATTGCTTGTGTGTTAACCCCATTGTTTTCCCATTCATGGGGATAAACATGAATATCCTATTCAAATAATTAGTGCTTTGTTAATAACTGTGAGGTAATGCGACGATTGCCTTAGTAATATTAGTGCCACTTTCTCCCATTTGCATAGATAAAATGTAATTGTCGTGTTTAGTTTAGTTTATTCATATTTTGCCTCGGTTTTAAATAACAAAAAATAAAACAAACTACTGCACAGGAATAGAAAAGAATGTCAAAACAAAAAATTGTTAACGCCCTCATCCGGCCGGTTAGTCTGGTGGTTTAGTGCTACGCCTTTTAACCGAAAGGTTGGGAGGTTCGAAACTGGTCGCTAGCTAGTCAGTTTTGTCCTTGTACAAGGCACTTAACGGACATTGCCCTAACCCAGTGAATTAATGGGTTCTACTAAACTAAAGGATTGTGTCTATCATACGCAACACACTGCAATAGCTCCGGTGGGCGCTAGGTGAGCCCATGTGTTAACCCCCTTGGGTTTCCCATTCATGGGGATAAACATGATTATCCTATCCTATCCCCTTGTTAAAACATGTCCTTTGATAATTGTTCCAGAAATGATTGCATCCAGCATATAAACCGCCACCACAGTCTACAAGCTGCAAATCCAACCATTGGGTTACGGTGCTCAAAGTGTTTAAGTCTCTTCACAGAGAGATTTGGAACCCAGTATTTTGGCCACAAATGTGTTTGATATTTTATTCCTTTTATGATGAAGATTGTATTTTTCTACTTTTATTTTTGTGCCACTTTAATGTGAATCATGTTTTAATCCTGTATTGTATGTTGTGTATTGCTTGCAACTCTATATAATGACATATTTGTCCTGTCCTGTATCTACGTATCTGCAAAGTGTTAGGCACATTGTCTCTGCCTATTTGATGACCACCCATATCATTACTGCAATAGCTCCGGTAACCCGACGGTGGGCGCGAGGTGATCTGATGATTGCCCGTGTGTTAACCCCCTTGGTTTTCCCATTCATGGGGATAAACCTGCATATCCTATCTCATCCTATTACTAAAAACTAAGCAATGCGATTACCCACAGCAAGTTTAATTAAAATGTCGGTAAAAACCTACCACCAAAGCTAATTTAGCTGCTGAAATACGACTGCAGGCATGAAAAAACATATTTCTCTGTTACGTGTAAGCTATATCGCCTTGATAGGGATAATGAATTGTATGTTGATGGCGTATGGTTATTGTTGTATATTCATTACAACGAGCTGCTTGTGTTTTTAATATGTGGAACAATTGAAACGTGTTGTAAATCATGATTAAAATATTTCTACTGTTTTAGGTTACCCTTGTATATAAGTGGATTATTTGAACGACCGCTACAATGCACTGTAGGAGGCCGTTGCAGGTTGCTGCCTATTTCGCTAGATTGTTCCTTGTAAGCACAGGTAAGCCGGTTACAACACCTGATGCGATCTGCGATTCCCTACGCGCTATCTCGACTCTCGAAGGTGCGCTAATTAATTGAGGTTTTCTGCGTAAATGTCTCTTTGACTGATCTCCTGTAGTTCGCCGATAAACGCCTCAGTAGTTTTATAACATCAATTGTATTGAGCAATTGAGGCGATTAACTTGGTACCAATTGCGAGTTAAATCG
>CH002018.1:308097-321590 GCA_000149265.1 Ciona savignyi
CTGTCGAGGCTCCGGGAAAATTACATCCACGGAATCGGATGATGTACACCCTTCAAGGTTGCTATGTGTATACAATTAATTCCAAGCTTATAAATTCATTGTTTTTAACTAATTGAATAAAATAGTCCGACCAATAACCAATATCACAGCATAGTTGCTATCTGTCTGTAAATAATCCCAAGCATAAAATTGGGATTTGATAAGATTCCAAGTTACAAGTAAATTTGATATACTAGCTAAGTTACAAGTTTATTTCACAATCTGTTTATATTTTAAATACTGACCAGTAACCAATATAACAACAACCAATATCACAGCATAGTTGATATATGTCTATAAATAATCCCAAGCATAAAATTGGAATAAGAAATGATATTTTTAATACTAATCCGTTAAGTATTACAGAAATCGTCACAAATCAAGTGGTGCTAACTTACGAAGCACTAGAAATCACCTGGCGCCCATGTTTCGATCTGACAGCGGTTTAACTACTATTTGCAAGAAACATTCCGTTGAGAAATCGACTACTTGGGCGGAGATATGTGTAAGAAGGCCGTCTGGTAACACATGTTGGATGATACATACCAACCAATTTCAACTGGTTGCGCAATCGAAAGACGTCGGTTCAAATACGACGCCGTTTCTCAAGCCACTGCATGGAAGCTTGACCGAAACCACCAACGGCTTCGAAGAGCATCCATCCGAAGACATAATGAGCAAGTCGACTGGGTTTCTTGAGTTTCGAAACCAACCCCGTCAGCGTAGCCGCACACTAGGCAGCTCCAACTCCAACACTGCATTGAGGGCAGCAGAAAGAGTGAAGATAGCAAAGCAGAAACAACAAAGAGCGTCAACTGATGTTTTAAAGCATGATGCTCACAAAGCACCGTGTCCGAATAACGAAAACAATATCACACCTGCTTTTGTGTTCCTCCAACTCTTTCACAGTGCTGCAGTCGCAGATCCAATGCAGCTGCCGTTTCTTCTCCCAAAAACAGCGACAATTGACCGCGCTGTACAAGTTCTTGACCACATCACCCCTTACGATATTTGGTCAACTGGTGTTGTTTATGTAGGGCCTGACCAGGGAAATGACGGAAAGGCTATTCTTAGCAATGAGCATGGTTCTTCTCGATACCAAGCGCTACTTAACACACTGGGAAAACTCGTTCTTTTGGAAGATTGTAATAAGGCTCATGTTTTCCTAGGTGGATTGGATCAAACTGGTGAAGATGGCCAGTTTACGTATGTTTGGCAGGAAAACATCATGCAGATGGTGTTCCATGTAACCACTCTTATGCCCAACTCTGGCTATGACAGTTGCAAGACCCGCCATATCGGCAACGATTATGTGTTGATCGTGTATGACGACGACAAATCTCAAGACTATGTGCCTGGCTGCGTTGTCAAGGGTCAGTTCCTGTCTATCGAAATAATTATCAAGCCGATCGAACTTAACTTCAATGTGATAGAATTGCACTACCACAAACCCGAACTTGAAGGCATATTGCAAATAACCGGTAAGCGCATCGTTTCCGATAAAGGATTAGGACTTCTCGTGCGCCAGACAGCTCTTCATGGCAATATGGCGGCTCTTGCTTTCCGGTACAAGCACACCCCGGATGACTGCGTGTCCAAACCCCTTTCGCGACTCAAGCAGATAAAACGCATTCGCTCCAGGGCAATCCAAGAGTCTATAAGTGACTCGCCTCAAACCAACTCGCGGAATAGTTGTTCTAAGAACTATTCACTGGAAGAATTCTCAGATTACGTATAAATTTCACCTTTTTTCAGAGTGTATTATTAGAATTTATTAAATCAAAGATACTTTGCTGTGCACCCTTTGCAACACATGTCAGGGTTTTACGACAGTGTTAAATTCTATTTCAAACAGTCTTTTGCATATAATTTCATAGTTTCAGATGCGTTTTGTATCATTTTTGTTGTTTTTGTAAGATCATTCTTCTTACTTCAAATTCAGATTATGTGGTTTTAGAGAATTAAATGTTTTTTCCATGTCTCTAACAGAATCACTAATGTAAATATGTATTGCAGGATTTTATGTATAGTTATTTGTTAATTTGCCTTTTAAACTAAAAAAAACTACCATGAAGAAGTTCACCAAATCACATTGGTTGCTAAGTGTATTATTTTGTTGGTGTTATTGGTAATACCATTCCCTGTACTAAACAACGGTACTACCCTAAATGACCCTAATTACATTTTATTTACTTTTAATTACCTTTGGATTAAATAAAACCTTTTTCCTTATTGTTTTAACTGTCTTGGCATTTATTAAAATTGTTTATTTAAAACTTTTGCGAAAAAAATAAAATCTAAAATAACTAAACTAAAAGCTTGCAACAGTTAAAACAATCTGCCGTAGTGTAGGATATTTATACCATTAAATGGAAAAAGGCATGGGAAGTTATTACACGGGTAATTCGCAGATTACGCTCACAGTCGGGTTACCGAAACTATCGCCGCAACCCCACTTTCCTTAGGGTTCAGGTTCCATGCAGAGGGAAACCGCCGACTTGACGACTAGTTTTGATCCATAATTAGCCGGGCTGTCCGGCCATATATGTTATTATAACCTCAGACTTTCGGATAGGATATTCATGTTTATTCTCGTGAATGGGAAAACCAAGGGGGTTAACACACGGGCATTCGTCAAATAACCTCGCGCCCCTGTCGGGTTACCGAAGCTATTGCAGTGCGTTGTGTATGATAGACACGTTCCTTCAATTTGGTAAAACCCATAAATCTTCTGGGATCAGGCAATTTTCGTTAAGTGCCTTGCCCAAGGACACAACCGACTAGCTAGCTACAAGTTTCAAAACTGCGACCTTTCGGCTGAAATGCGTCGTACAAAACCGCCAGACTAACCGGCCGGACAGCATATGATAAAAGATTCGTTTTTTTCTATCGTACGACGCCTCATATTTTTTAATTTAATTGACAAATCGTATCCATAACTTGCCGATTCTTAAAAAAATATTAATTAAGATAACAAACCGAATTATTGTTAGTAATAAAGTAAGTATCTAAATTGTACACTTTTCCAAAGAAATATTACGATGAAATGGTAATGGTACCAATCCGTGAATTAACATCTTACACGAAAATATGGTACGTAAAGTGGTAAGCACTTAATGTACATCAAACTGAGGCTACAGCTGATCGACATTTGTGACGTCATACAGTAGCTTATGGGAACTCCTGATGTATTATGGGTAAATTTTTTCCTAGAAGAGAGTTGTTCATGCGAAACGACAAGTAACTTGTGGAAACACATGGTGTATTGTGGATTATTATCTACCGGTATATATCTAGCGCGCTTCTGTATGAAGATGTTAAAACATTTCGAAATGTGATGGGTGCTAAACCAAATGCTGGGTATTCAGTGGTGTGCTTAGTCTATGCACTGCACACACTATTTGCGTGAAAACTAACTCTAAGCCTGAACCCCAACCCTAACGCCCAGTATGGAAAGTATGGCAGCTGCACACTCGAGATTTTTTATTCAATGCGTCTTTGCACACTTGGGTAATTTCACACATGCTCGTGAGCTGGCAGTATAAACATCGTATAATTTCCAACAAACCTGTAAACCTACCTCTGGACCTCGGGTAATTTACTGTCAGTACGTTTTTTGTTACGTAGATAGATATGTTAGCTGATGGACAAGACAGATTTAGAATAGAATAATACGTTTGTTTAAGATTTTTACAAAATAGTAATAAAAAGGAGATTTTGTGCACACTTGAAGTGTGCACTCTTGGACGTTTGCACACTGCACACTTAAATATTTGGCGTGTGCACACTCGAGATCTCGGCGAAAATTGACGTACTTTCCATACGGGCCTAACGCTAATCTCTACCTGAACACCAATCCTAACCCAATCAGTCAACCATGGGGTTATTGTGCATTGGTATTGATATAATACTGGTATTAAATTTGCGGTAGCCTACCTCTAAATACTACAGGATCGCTTGGATTGCATGGATCGCTTACTATACTGCGTAATTACAAAAGCCATGATATTAATGTTAGGGTTGGGGTTAAAGTTAGTTCTGGGGTTGAGATTAGTGTTAGGGACAGGGTGAGAATTACTTTCCATAGCAATCTAAGTGAATCAAGCGATCCCGTAGTATTTAGAGGCACCCTTTAATTTGTGAATTTTCTGGATATTGATCAAGGAGATGCGGTTTTAAAATCATCTTTGCCGATATACAGTTTGAAAAGAAGAGAATCGGCATAAAAAAAGAAAAAAAGATTTAAAAAATTACCCATAATACATCAGGAGTTCCCATAAGCTACTGTATGACGTCACAAATGTCGATCAGCTGTAGCCTCAGTTTGATGTGCATTAAGTGCTTACCACGTAAAGTAACTGCTCACTTGGATAGCGGTTTGTTTACCAACACAACATGTGAACTAAGTGTATATAAGTCCCGGTAGATTAAGTTTTCAGGATAGGATAGGATATTCATCTTTATCCCCGTGAATGGGAAAACCAAGGGGGTTAACAGACGGGCAATCGTCAGATGAGATCACCTCGCGCCCATCGTCAGGTTACCGGAGCTATTGCAGTGTGTTGTATATGATAGACACGTTCCTTCAATTTGGTAGAACCCATTAATCTGCTGGGTTCAGGCAATGTCCGTAAAGTGCCTTGCCCAAGGACACAACCGACTAGCTAGCGACCAGTTTCGCACCTGCAACCTTTCGATTGAAAGGCGACGCACACCGTTAGACCAACGGGCCTTCGCGATAATAAACGTTCATCGTGTGGCTGAATGGTTAATGCGACCGATACATATATCAATTTCTATACAAAAACGGTCTCAGTGAACAGCCCATTATGGGTTCGAAACTTGGTTTGGTAAAAAGCTAGTAATTTAACTGGTGGCATTTTTCGCACTTCTGTTCTGTGTCTGTAGCAAATGTGTGACCAATTGACTTAGTAGGTTAGTGTGTCGTCTTTCAGCTAAATAGCTCCATGTTTAAAACTGGTTTGTAGAGCTAGTTGGCCGTGTCGTTGGGTAAGGCACTTATCGGAAATGTCCTAAATTCAATGGAATAATTAGTTCTAACACATTGAAACAATATATTAAAGATACAAAACACACTGCACTAACTCCGGTAACACGCTGGTTGGCGGCCTTGGCGCAAAGTGATCTGCTGATTGCCCGTGTTTTAACGCCACTTGTGTTTACCCATTGGCCATTATGGGGAAAAACATGAATATCTATGTTTTTAAAGATTAGTTGTTCATCTCTTAACAAAAAGACAACTCTAATAAAAATTAATTCTAACACTGCCCCAAACACCAATCTCAACCCTAAAACTAACTCAAACCCCAGTCATCAGATCACTAGCACAACCGGCTAGAAGTGTGATTGTGGCATGTGTGCATATGTGAAGGTTATGACATTGTAGGTAGGGTATAATTGTTTTGATGTGCGAGTTGGGTGGATTTGTTTAAATGTAGTTGTTATGACCCACACATTGTTCACAGCCCACAATCACACTTTTAAAATGTCACAACCCTTATAAATGCAGATAATCCAATGTCACTGATACTGTGCACAACTCATGCTTTGCAGACTGGTTTAGCGAGATAGTTAGAGCATAGTGCTCGGGGGCTAAATGCTTTATTAAACTGTACCTGTAGAAACTTTGCCATCGTTTTTTAAAATTTTCAATACTTTATTTTAAAATGGGTATAAATTGTCCGGTGATAACTGTGTCATTTATTTAATGTGAATTGCCCATCAAAGATGAAAATGACACTTGCGCATTCACGACATAATATGACGATTGCATGTGCAGTAACTCTACAATGTTTTCCCATTCACAGGGCCAAAACATAAACAAACATATAACCTGATAATAAATATTCTATATTCAATCCATCTACATAGGATTAGGGTGAACTTATTCAAGATCAATATGGCTGAAATAAAAAGTTTTTTGTATGCTTGGTTGGGGAAACAAAAGATGACACCACTGTATGATATACAACCAAGTGGGTCCAAAGCAAGACCCAAGTTCATGTGTGAGGTATCACAATTCAGTTTGTTTCTATTAAGTTTATTTTTTTATTGTTAGGAGTTTATTCTTTATCCATGTTGCATATATTCAGTTTTTTTTATTGTTAGGAGTTTATTCTTTTTATCCATGTTACATATATTACATTTTGGTAGGTTTACCATTTAGTGATATATTCAATGGTACTGAGTGTAAAAGTGAATATACACTTTTATAGTTTTAAGCAAGCAAAGGTTTAGGACTATACAGCCATAAAACACATTATATTGTGGTTGTTAATGGTATTGAATATTTATCTTTTATCAAGTGAAAAGAGAGACACATAAACATTATCACTATTGGATTAGTTTGTGTCCACTGTCAGGTTAACAGCAACTGCAGTGTCTTGTATAAGCCCATTAATCTGCTGGCTTTGTACAATACTTAGTTGCTATTCCCAAGAACACAAGACAAGTGGCCAGTAACTGGTTTAAAGTGCAAAAACTTTTTGTCCGATCGGTTAGTCTGGTGGTTTAGTGCGGCACCTTTTAGGCAAAAGGTTGTAAGTGCGTAACTGGTCGCTAGCCAGTCAGTTGTGTCCTTGAGCAAGGCACTTAAAGGACATTGCCTGAACCCAGAGGATTAATGGGGTTTTACCAAATTGAAGGAATGTCTCAATTATACAACACACTGCAATAGCTCTGGTAACCCGACGGCGGGCGCGAGGTGATCTGACGATTGCCTGTATATTTAACCCCCTTCGGTATTCCAATTCACAGGGAAAACATGAATATCTTATCCTTGTCCTAAAAACCTTTCAGCCAATTTTCTGCAATATTATAAATTGCAGGTTCGAGTCGACGGCATACCCTATGTTGGTATCGGGAATTCAACGAATAAAAAAGACGCACAAGCCAATGCTGCATATGACTTTGCAAATTATCTTGTACGAGCGGGAAAGATTGAATCACATGAACTTCCTTCCAAAGTAATTAATACCGTTTATTTTTATCGATTGCATTGGTCTTGTTTTAAAGTGGGTGGGATAGGATAGGATATTCCTATTTATCCCTGTGAACGGGAAAGCTAATCATCAGATCACACCATTGTGTTATCGGAGCTATTCCACTGTGTTTTGTTCAGGAAAATATCCCCTTTGCCCAAGGACAAAACCGACCCACTGAGCTAATTGGTCGGACAAACAGTCCATCTTAATGTAACTCATGTAAAAGTGTTGTATTTTTCCTACAGATAATTAAATAACATGGTATTTAAACCACAACAACAGTCATACATCTGTGAATGCTTAAAGTGACTCACATGGATCTTGTTTAATGAAAGTTAAGGTTGTGGAACTTTTATAAAGTTAATACCTTTAAGCATATACGACCCTAGTCGGCTGTTGCATAATATACTATGCTGTAGAAATTTCTTTATAATTAACTACGTTGGTTTTCCAGATTATGCCATCGTCTATGCCACCAATGCCTTCTTCAATGCCGCCTATGACAGCACAGTTAAACAGTGGTATGGGTGGGGAATTACCATCAGGTGTTCTCCCACCACATTTACAGATTAAACAAGAGGAATTTGAAAACGCAAGGTAGTATTACAGTATTCAAGAAACAGAGAGTGAAAGTTGCAATTTTAAGTTTTGATTTTAATAGGATAGGGGATAGGATTGGATATTCATGTTTATCTCCGTGAATGAAAAAACCAAGGGAGTTAACACACAGACAATCGTCAGATCACTTCGCGGCCACCGTCGGGTTGCCAGAGCTATTGCAGTGTGTTGTGTATGATTGAGACTTTCTTTTAATTCAGTAAAACCCAATAAATTCGTTGTCGTTCAGGCAATGTCTGTTAAATGCTTGCCCAAGGACACAGCCGACTAGCTAGCGACCAGTTTCGCACCCGCAACCCCTTTGGCTTAAAGGCAACGCACTAACCCACCAGACTAATCTGTCGGACATTATTATATCAAAACGATATTGCTGTTAATTAGGCTGAATTGAGGATTAACTCTAAGCTTTTTATTATATGGAGACAAAATATTTATCAATAGATATTAAAATAGTAACTTAACTATTTTGAAAATATCACTCGGTATTATGCTTTGCAATTACTCGGCTAAATTTCTAATCTATGTTGGTTTTTTACTAACAGCGTTTTTTTGTTATGAATGGTATATAAATCCGTCCAGTTAACAGCTCGGCCGCATGGCCTAACAATAAACACTTTTGTTTTGTATTACTCAGTGCATCTGGTGACGGCCATCAAGTGACTGATTTTTCGTTTGAAAGAGCTGGCCCATCAGTTCGGGGCGGTGCACTGCATGATTATTACGATAGAAAGCGTAAATTGGAAGAAGAAGAGGTATGTATTGCGTGTATATGTATAGAATTATATATTGTTCTAGTTTAAACTAAGTTACTCTGGAGCTTACATCAATTGTATTCCTCTAGAATAGCACTTTTTAATTGTGTTTTTTTATTTGTAAAATGAAAACACACAGCCCTTTTGAAGTAACTACCAAGGAAAAAAATAATTGCGTTATTTTTAACTCTTCACTTGCATGTTTTTGAATACTTTTATAACAGTTTTAAGCAACAACGTGAATGACCTTTTTCCAGACATTCGCTTCAGAAGAAATCGATTTGAACTCAAAGCTACACGGGAACTGGACAGTCGAAAACGCAAAAGGCCGTCTGCACCAATATTTCCAGCAAAATAAAATTAACCCCGAATATAAGTACAGCCAAGTGGGGCCAGACCATAACAGGTTTTTAGCCCCAAACCCAGGGGTGTTGGTGAGAGCGTAACTTCAAAATGGCAAGCATTTGGTGCCGGGACACTTCAGTTAAAATAATTTTGAAAATATACATAGAACTCTGTTTCTAAGGACCGTGGGCATTACGTATAGTAATTATACACGGTCCACAAATTTTTATTGTTGTTCGGGCACCAAAAGCTCTCTTCGTCGATATTATGAAGCTACGTTCTAACCATTACACCTGGAGCCTCAAAAATGAGGTGAGATTCTTGTTCAAACACACCCCAAGCCATTGGTATACAGTTTTAAGATGTTTCGTGTTTTTTCAGGAGTTATATTGCGGAGTTGACCGTCTATGTGAAAAAGTTAGGTCGATGTAAGTAATTGTTTCACAGTTTACATGGTTATGGTCATAAAGTTGTAATACGGTTGATGTCTGACTGCTTTGCTCATGTTAAAGCTTCGGAATATTAGCTGAAAGGTTGTCGAAATAAAACCAGCCAGATATTCTCTTATACGATCTGGGTTCAAGTGCTGTATGCTTGGCCTCTCAACCATCAGAATACTTAGTATCAGTTTTCATCTAATTGAAAATTTTAAAAGCAGTTTGCAAAATGCTGCACTTTTTTTTAAAAGCAGTTTGCAAAATGCTGCCAAAAAGCATTATTCCAACTTATTAAACTGTTTTTCTGTACAGCACTACATGCCCGAGAACATGGCTCTAATAAGAAGAATGCTTCACAGTCGTGTGCTTTGTCACTGATTCGTCAGCTTTACCATTTGAATGTAATTGAACCTTACACGGGTGCTACAAAGAATAAAGTCAGCGATGAGGTACAGATGGTATATAATTATACTTGTCCTGCTTGGTTAGTTGTCTATCAACTAAAAGGTGGTGGATCGAAACCAGGTTTAGTAGCTAGCACTTAGTGAGCTTGTCTTTACCCAGTGGATTAAGGCATTAAAGATAACTAAAAGTATATATTAAACATATATAGCATTAAAATAGCACCGTTAACCAAATAGTGGACTCCAGGTAATCTGATAATTGCCCACGTAAAAACAAACCCTTCTGTTTTCCCATTCAATAAGATGAAAAAGTAATGTCACAGAAAAAAATGGTGTTTTGCAGCCCGTGTGAGACGACCCTTGCATTATCTCTTTAATAGAATCAAACATTTATATTCTATTCTGTACTTTTTATGACACTTGGAAAAAATCAGTGTGTTTTGCCGCCTGTGAAATATTATAGGGCTACTTTATTTTCTCATTCAGTGGGATGAAACATTATTGTTTGTATATTAATATAAGGTGGAAAAATCGTTTCAGGCTGAGCCCTATCCTGTCAACATAGATCCTCAAATCGAGCAACAACTGAGTGATTTGCTTGAAAATCTGAAGATTCCCGCTGTGTGTCCTCCAGAAACTTGCCCGACCCCATTTAACCTCGTCATTCCGAAGCCCCAAGTGGCGGCGACGGGTGACGTGCGGTGTGTGGCGGGCGTCATACCGTGGTCGCCGCCACAGGTCAACTGGAATCCATGGACGAGTTGTAACATCGATGAAGGACCACTCGCGAATGTAAGTGGAATCAGAGCATTCACATTGAGTGCCACGTTTTACCCACACATGCTTTTTACTCATTTTTATATCATAAACTCTGTGAATATCGGTTGCTTGTTTGCCATACGATTCAGCATGTTAAAATGACTGGACTTTACTTAGGATAGGATAGGATATTCATGTTTATCCCCGTGAATGGGAAAACCAAGGGGGTTAACACATGAGCAATCGTCAGATCACCTCTCAAAACCAAGGGGGTTAACACATGAGCAATCATCAGATCAGCAATCGTCAGATGAGAGAATTCACAATCAGTGCCACTTTCTACCTACATATGCTTCTGTATTTTATTTTTACATCTTTTGCTAAGATGTTTCAACTGCCTATCTGTATATTCCGCTTTACCCTAACTAAGAATTTTACCAGACCCCTATGTGCCGCAATAAATAGAAGAAGGAGCCTAAGTGTGGCAACTTCCTATAACTTGGGTAATACAAATCCGACCGCTTGGTTTGGCGGTTTAGTGTGATGCCTTTCAGCCGAGAAGGGTTGTAGGTTCATAACTAGACTCTAGCTCAGTGATTCCCAACCGCGGCTCCCAGCTAGCCTTCTTGCGGCTCTCATTGACCTTTGAAAATCCCCTAAAAACATTAGAATCTGATTCTAATAATAAAAAAAATAAAATTAGTATTCTAAAATTACCCTTGCTTAGCTTGAAGGCTGGGAAAAGAGTTTTAACTTCATAGTTAAGATTAGAGGCAAGGAAAGTTGTGAAAAGGCTGCTATTGTTACGTCACTGTTTTCTTAAAGCAGTGTGTTTTCATGTTTTCATGAGTGTTTTCATGCGGCTCCATACGTATTCTAAAATTTGAAATTTGGCCCCGACACTAAAAAAGGTTGGGAACCACTGCTCTAGCTAGTGGGTTGTGTCCTTGGGCAAGGCACTTAAAGGACATTACGTAAACCCAAAGGAAAAAATTGGTTCTACTACATTGAAGAAACGTGTGAATCATACATAACACACTACAATACCTCCGGTAACCCAAGGGTGGGCGGGAGATGATCTGATGATTGCACTCCGGATAAACATTAATATCCTATCCAGCCTGATTGAAAACCACTGTTATTTAGGATTGTTGTTGCAATTAAAAGCAATTGTGTGTTTCTTAAAGCTTAATAAAAGCAACTACATTCCCACAGTGCAGCGATGAACAGATAAGTTCCGACTTGCTCAATTCCCACATTTTCGCGATGGAGAATAACTCGAGATTGAAACAGGTGAGTAATAATGATCTGTGGTAACGAATGTGGCTCCACACACATAGTAAGCGCTCATTCTATGAAGGCAGAAATAGTAGACAATAACAAGAAAATTCTAGTCTTTTGAAAAATGAGTTGGATTTAAGTCCAATAATATTAAATGTTTGACAACATTATTAAGTTTACAGAACCTTAAATTAGAAATAGCATGATAATAAAGAAAAATCCTGCCAGGGTTGGATTGGATTCGACCCACAACCTCGCAATACGCATTTCATGCTCCTAACTACTGAGCCACTGCGACTATTACAGTCAGGAGTGGTGAATAAATTCTGTAGGAGTAAATACTGCAAGTACTTAACAATGTGCGTGAGATAATTTGACGATTAACCTATCTCATCCACAACATCCAGATGATTGAAGAAAGAAACGCTCTTCCGATCATCGATTACAAAGAACAACTGCTACAGTTGGTCCGTGATAATAATGTCGTGGTGGTCAGAGGGCAAACCGGTTCTGGAAAAACAACACAGGTGAAAATCAAGTTACTGTTCACCATCATTTGCTAAATATAAAGTGTAGCTGATAAAACTTTACATAGATGGAGTTATCCATAATTTTCTATACTAATGGCATGCGCTAGCAGGGCGCTTAATGGATAGTGCTCCAACCTTCTATTTGGAGAATTCTATTTGGTTTACAGAATTAAAACTAGAACTTTATTTCATGGCCGGTTAGCCTAGTCAGTTAGAGCTGTCAGCTATCAATCACATACAATACACTGCAATAGGCCGTTAACCCTTTGCCTACATGATAGCTCTCCTGCATTTTCCAATTTACTTAAACATAAATATCTTCTATCATATGCAACACATTTTTATAGCATGTATGCCATTGTTATTCTGTATGCTAAAAAGCTATCAGGTTTGCGGATATGAATACAAGTTCCCTTTTTTGTCCACAAAATCAATCTGTGTATTATCCAAGGTGCCCCAGTATATATTGGACAGTTATGTGGAATCCAACCACGCTTCAAAATGCAACATAATCGTCACCCAACCTCGAAGGATTAGCGCAGTTTCTGTAGCTGAAAGAGTGGCTGACGGTAAGTGCTTTTCTTCTTCATACTGTATGGCAGGGATTCTTAAACTGGGGGCATGAAAGCTTCACAAGGGGTGCACGAGCATTTTGGGCGCGAGCATGATAGTGAGAGATTGGTATAACAAACAAAAAGCAGATCTTCGATGTGCGTTGTTTTTAACAAATCCTTAAATTAAAAAACTGGCTTTCCAAAACCAGTTGCATCCTTCACACTAAGCAAAAAAATGACAAATAAGTTATTTTTCCATTTTTCTTGAATTTGATTTTGAGGCTAGGTGAGGCGTGAGCATGAATGACGTCTAGGGGGGCGCTAAAAAAGTTTAAGAATCACTACTGTATGGGAAAGAAATGCATTGTTTGTTGTTTTTTGCCTATACATTATGATTTCTCTGCATTTTTATGGTTAGCAATCTGGTATAATTAGAAATCTGATTAGAAAGTGGTGATTAATGCATAAGCGGACGGTAAGCCTTCCTTGTACTGTATGAAAAAAAGAGTATTATGCGTTACTTTTTGTCTATACATTATGATTTTTATGGTTAGAAATCTGGTATAATTAGCAGCCTAGGTAAGAAGTGGCGAAACCACTAATTTAGTGTGTGCATTTCGAAGGCATTTTTGCCTATGCACTATAATTTCTATGCTTCCGTATGTTGGGCAATCTGTAATCTGGTTAGCAACTAGTGATTAAAGCAAATAAGACAACTCCCCACAGAACGAGGGGAAGAACTAGGCAACAGTACAGGTTACAGCGATCGG
>CH002018.1:331267-345999 GCA_000149265.1 Ciona savignyi
ATTCTAATTATGCCCCCGTTGGTAATCTTAATCAAATATACCTTTACAAACTGATCTAACAATTTTCTTCTGATCTTTATGATTTCGGACGCCAATTCTAATTTTTACTTCTTCACACTGATAAAGGGATGTTTGTTACATTGAAAAATGAAGATTTGTGAATTTTTTAAAATTAAATTCCCAACCCCCCCCCCACAGAATGTCAGGGGAAGATAGTGAGGTGAGGTTCTGTGAGATGAAGCAGGTTTCCATGCCGACTCTTCGGATGACTTGGGAGGCGAAGAACCAACTCAAACAAATCCTCATCAATGAGGTTGGAACGTTGTTTTGGTTGTGTTGGATCTTAATTCTATCTTGTTTTTTTGCAAATGAGTAGTTTTTGCCACTGGGGTCTTAGAGAATGTTTTAAATTGTTTAAAAAATACTTTAATATACATACTGGTGTGTGCATCTGTATTTAAGATTTAATATTAATGTTATAGTCAGGTAAATGGGTAAATGAAGCGTTTTATTACAAAATAAATCGTCAAATTACTTTGCGCTCACCATCAGATTATCTTATGGGAGGTGTATGGGAAATACATTCCTTAAGCGCTCAAGGTTTAAGTTTAACCCAACAACAGATAACACTCACATTAATCCCACTTGATATTGCTAAGTTATTAACAGTGCAATTAACCATTGCAAAAAGCATCTCCAAGATGTTGATTTATCTTTTTTCCTCCAATTGGTAAATTGTGTCTTCATCTACGATCTTCATTGTGTCCACTTCATCTATTCATCCATGTCTCCTCCACCCAGGGCTTCCCGGAAGAATGCCTCGCATCCCAAAGATTCAGCAACTGCGGTCCGGACACGAAGCTGGATGTTGCGATCTCTCTCCTCTGCATCGGACTCTACCCCAACATCTGCATCTACAAGGAGAAGAGGAAAGTGATCTGCGAATCGAGAGCAGCTCTCATCCACAAGTCCTCCGTCAACTGCCCCTTCGGGAACAAAGACTGTCTCTTCCCGTCACCGTTTTTCATATTTGGGGAAAAGGTAGGATTTGTGTTCGTTTACTTATACACTTGATATAAATACAATGCAATTGCCGTAAAGTTGATATTACGATAAGTTTTTTTAAATGAACGAAAAAATTTCTAGAATCAAGAAGTTAAGGAAATAAATCGTTCCTAATGTATTATAATAACATACATGCTTTAAAATAAATATGCCAAAAAATTGATCAACTTTTCGAAAATATCTTTCCATTTTCACCCTACAACCTCCTTTTTTATTAACCGCACCCCCCCCCCCCCCCTCCATAGATACGAACGAGGGCTGTAAGTGCAAAACTCATCTCTATGATCAATCCCCTGCAGTTCCTCATGTTCACACCTTGTTCCACGTTTGCCCACGATGGTCTTGTTAAAGTGGATGAGTGGTAGGTTACATAGAAATCACCTAGTTATGGTCGGGATTCTAAAGTTACATTAGCATGTATATTTTTTTTGGATTTTTTGGATTGGATTTTCATGTTTATCCCCGTGAATGGGAAAACCAAGGGGGTTAACACACGGACAATCGTCAGATTACCTCGCGTTCACCGTCGAGTTACCAGAGATATCGCTGTGTGTTGTGTATGATTCACACTATCCTTCAAATTGGTTAAAACCATTAATCTACTGGGTTCAGGTAATGTCCGTTAAGTGCCCTGCCCAAAGACACAACCGACTGGCTAGCGACTAGTTTCAAACCGGTAACCTTTCCGTTGAAAGGGGTTGCTCTAAACCGTCAGACTGACCAGTCGGACATATTTTAACAGAACTATTGTTCATTGTTAAATTTAAATGCAATAATCTAAAAGCGATGTTTTTTTGTAGTATATACTTATAGCGTACAGTATTTTATATAAAACGCAATGGGCGTTAAACCAATAAACAAGTAAAAATAGCCACAGTTGAGGATATAATAAGTACCACAAATTCACCAAAGATCCTTAAAATACTGTTTGTTGAAAAAAAATTACCAGTAAATTTAAAAAAATATCAAATTAGTCTTATTGTTCATATCTTTCGTGAAACACTTCTTAAAAATTTGTTCCTTGGAAAACTGTTTGGTGAAAAAAGTGCATGAAGTCAAATTAGGAGTAAAATATGTAAAATTAGTCCAAATGTTCATATCTATTATAGAACACCTGTTGAAAATCACTGCTGTAACCATCCAACCTTACCTTCTATTATTCAAACCCGACGGTGGGCGAGAGGTGATCTGACGATTGCCCGTGTGTTAACTTCATTGATTTTCCCATTCACGATTGCCCGTGTGTTAACCCCATTGGTTTTTCAATACACGGAGATAAACACGAGTATCCCATCCTATATCCTAAACCACTGCCGTAACCCACCAATCCATCATCCAAAGGATTCCTCTACAAATGAAGTTCCAGACAGCAGCGAATGTGGTGGCTCTCCGCACAGCCATCTCAAACCTGATAGTTCGTACGACGTCGGAACCAGAGTTCATATTGGAGCCTCCACCTGAAGATCAACAGCTCCTCGAGGTTATAAGTCGACTGTCGAACATCAACGCCGCTGGTTCGAATGTCAACGCACAGGAAGCCTTGCAGAGGTGGTTTGCTGTGGGTTGATGCTGTTAGTTTAACTATAACATGGAGGAGTTAAGTGTTTGTTTTCACTATGAACACACTAAGCAGGATAAAAATTGGAAAACAGGAAAAATTCTGTTGTAACATATGCTTTTTAAATTGTTTTATTGATAACTCATTTGCCCTAATTTCGATGCGGAGCCTCTATCACTGCATTTTTGTATAAAAGAATAAAACTACTGTGTTGCCATTCGTTACATTAGTGCTGTGACTAGAATTCGAACCTGCGCTGTAATCTTATAGTGGTTGGTACTTTATGTCATGTAAGTGGCAACCCATGTTGGCCGTAGTAGAAAAGCCAATTGATGTTGGTTAATTAATCCCCAAAATAAACGCTTCTTTGTCTTATTTAAATCAAATCCGTGTGATAGCCCAATCATTAGGCTATGTTTTATTTTATTAAAATGTGTTAAGTTGTTATAAAGATACTCTTTGCTTCTTCTCTAGTTTCCGTGGAGAAGGACCTCCACCCCCCAAGTTCTTCCGAGGAGGTGGCCACTTCAATCGCAATGGAGGAAATGATTTTAGAGGCAGGGTATGTTCGGCTAGTTCTTATTGCAAATGTGATATTGTTTGTTAAAATATTTATTAGTTTCACATATGATAAAATTGTTTGTGTATTTATTAAGGTCAGATATTACTGTTTATCTCCTAGCTTAGGGCAAAATGATTAGTCTAAGTGGTTAATCGCCAGATTACCCTATCATCATAGTCCGGCTACTTTAGATTTTGTAATATGTTGCTTGTTGAGGCGTTTTTCTATTAAACCAATAAATTAACGTGACATCCGCTAGATTACTGTCACAACCCACAAGCTAACATCTGGTTTCTATCCAACACGATTGATGAATTATATGATAAGTTACCAGTACAGCTAACCGACCGATTAGCTCATTTGTAGGCCAAGTATGATATTGTCATTGACAGCTTGGTGGCTTAGTCAGTCACATTTCATCCGAAAGGTTGTGGTTTAAAACTGGTTGCTGGTTGTTTGCGTCCTTAGGCACTTAATGGACATTGCTATACCCCACCGGATTAATGGGTTCTACGGAATTGAAGGTACATATCAAAACGTACACAACACACTGCAATAGCTCTGTTAACCCGACGATGGGCGCGAGGTAATCTAACGATTGCCGGTGTGTTAACGCCCCTTTCGTTTTTCCATTCACAGGGATAAAACATAATTATCCTATCTTGTTGTATTTATTTGTTGTTATTTTTATTTAAACAATTTAAAATCAGTATTAAAAATCACCATATTTTCAGGGTGGCTACCACAGGGGTTACTCCCCAAGAGGTCGTTCATATGGAAGGGGTTCATATGGGGGGTTTCGCGGGGGAAGAGGTGGTGGGGGTTATAACAGAGGGTGGTGGTGAAATGTGGGTCAAAAACCACCTCACCGCCTTGTAAATTGCCATGTGTCAATTGATTGTTGTTTATTGCATTGTGCCACAATAATCGTGCTAATAAATAAACATTTGTGCGACGGAGTCGTTTAACAAAGTTTCACTTAGAAATGCACCGTTTCGCCAGTGTGGATTACAGTTTATTCCCTGCCATGGTTACTGCTGTATAAATCAGGTTGGAATAGCTTCAACAACGTGCAAGACCGATTAGCTTGGTGATTCAGTGCGCCGTCTTCGTCCCTTGGGATAAACATGTATCAAATCGTATTAAGAGAGGACAGTTAATCAATAGGCCAATACTCCAGGCTGTAAAGGTTGCTGACTTCAGTATTATTGATACCAAAAAAGTATACTTGTTGGGTTGTTTAGTCTATTCAGATGCAAGATACTCAGCAATGTTCAAGATTTTTGGCAAAGTTCACCATAATTTAAATCGCGCTTCAACCCCGCTTATCGAACCTCGTAAGTTGCCCCAGTTTTGATAAACCTTGAATCCAGCATACAGTCCAACCACGCTTATTATCCCAAGGGTAATAGCAGTTTCTCTCATCATGTTAATCACGATCGGATTGGCCTTCCTGGCAACTTTTGTCACCGAAGAACCGACGTTTTCACGCGGGAAAGGTTTATCCGGGACTGGCTCGCCCAGAAATTCGCAGATTGGTCTCCAGCCATATTTGAAATCGTAAACCAGCAACTTGTCTTTCGGTGCATTCTTTGTGTAATGAATATTAATAGCAATGTAGGCCTACGGTCATGTGGTCGAATGGTTAACACGACCGAAATGTATACCGACTTACATACAAAATGGTCTTAGCAACGAGCCCAACATAGATTCGAAACCATATGTATATATATATATAGTCCAAGTCCAATATATAAACAGTTAGGGTTAAACACTCTACAATCAATCAATTATATTTGTTAAACGCACAAAAAGATCAAATATTATAAAAATAAATAACTTAAATTTCTATACATGGTGGTGTAGGTGTTAAGGTGTTAACTTTATTATTTAATAAACGATTTAATTACCTGCAGGACATAGTTGTTGTGATTTCTATACAAACGCCGCCAAAGCATTTTGTTGTCAGGCGATTTCGACCAAGGCCAACGTCTTTCAGCCCAAAGCAATATACGTGCTAAACACAACGGGATTATATCATTTTACCGGGTTAGGTTTTGAACCCATGATGGGCACCAAGACTGTTTTATTTTTGTAAAATGCGTATACATGTATCGGTCGAGTTGAGATTCATGGGGTCCATGGGGTTGGGGGGTGGAGGGAAGTAGTAGTGAGGAAGAGGATGGGGGTTGGGACCTCGATGGATATCAACCGCTCCCCACAGATTATGTGGAGGTGGGGGGTGGTGGTCAGGATTATGCACCAATTGGCCAACGCGCACCGATTGGCCAACATACACAGAGGGAGAAAATGACATAGAGGAGTAGTGGTGTTATGACCACCCCATGCCCACAGTCTGGTTGTGAGACACAATACGTTTTCTGGGCTTCTTTTAATCCTACCATTTACCATGATTAAGAATTAAACCAATCGTCCTTGGGCAAGGCACTTAACGGAAATTGCCTGAACCCAAAATGGGTTCTACCAAATTGAAGGAACGTGTGAATCATATACAACACACTGCAATCGCTCCGGTGAGCGCGAGGTGATCTGACGATTTCCCGTTTGTTTACCCCCTTGGTTTTTTCCATTCACGGGGATAAACCCCAAATTTAGCGATTTCCATACAACACGTATGACCTTGGCTATCCCTAAAATTGAACGAAATTTTAGACAAAGCTCAACGTGTCTATAGTCTTGGCCATGGCTCTGGTATGTTTGTATTATATGTATAACAAGCGTATTCTGTTAAATATGTTACCGAACTTCATTGGCCTACCGCATGCTGCTTGGAAGTGAAAATGTTGCCAGCCAGAGTATGAACAGACTTGCATTAAGATATACAAGGGATTGGACACAAATGCTTTGCGTTGTTGCTCTATACTCCGTATCCAAGACTCTTCATCGCGAATTGAGATAATTACCTGTACATTTTATAGCATGTTAGAGAAGGTTTGGATATTTTTGTTTATCTGAGTAAATGGGGAAACACAACTGGCGTTAACTTAACACATGTGTAATCGTCAGGTTACCCCGCGCTCACCGTCAGGTTACCATAGCTGTTACGATAGGTTCTGTACGGTCACTTTGGGTTACCAAACCTGTTATTGTAGTGTGTTGTATATTTGTATAGTTTCTACTATCGCACTTTAATCCAATATTTAAATGGATTTCGGCGACGTCCGATTAATGCTGTGGGCATGTTATGAAAGAAAGAGCTCAATAAAACAATGAAAACTAATTCTAAACGTGTGTCAAACACCCCAATTTTTATTTAGTGTGCATATGAATCGGTGGCATTTTGCTTGAACTGTGCGATAAGCTTAACGCAACCAAGCATAAACAAAACAAACAAACGTAAGCATGGCGCCAAACTGCAGTATAAACTAGAGTTTACCTTTGCTTCTGGGAAAGCTTCTAAGATTTCCTCCCAGAATATATTGCAAGGAGTATCTGTAACCGCGTCTACACCTTCGTACATTCTCTTGAAATCTTTAGCAGTTCCGCCATGCTTCAGTAACCTTTTCCATTCACCACCAAGATACTTGGAGTTTTCGAAAAAATCGTACGTTTTGTAGCCAAGCTCACGAAATGCACAAGCTATGGATTTAGTTCCAGTTTTACTGTAGCCCGCGTAAATAACGTTCATGTCTTTGTTCTAACGAATGCTCCACCTATAAACCGCTATGGTCATCAGAATGTTGCAGTTTTATTGCACATTTGAACATTTTAAATGGTGTACTGTTAAAGCAATTGCTTGCGCGGTTTAATCATTTTATCCAGTCAAATAAGACATTTACCTTACCCTGTCCTAGTGCCATGTGCTTCTGCTTACTCCAGCCCTTTGTACGTAAATCGTACAGTAATGTATCATTCCTTGCACACCTATTTGTAACTATCTATCTCTATCTTTAACCCCATCAGTTTCTACACGTCCTTATTCTGAATTAGACACATCTAGTGCTGTCAGTAACAGTAATCATACTAATGCTTTTATTTCTCAGTATGTGAGGCTGTAAAATAGTTGAAAACCGTAAATGTCAAGCGCATAATGGCGTTTGTTATACGTCTTTCAATAGAGCGGTTTGTGCGTACGTGCAAGTCTGGCGTGACCGGCGTGCAGTTGCGAACCTTTAAACCGCTCTCTCGTAACTGCAGACAACAGTACGTTTCTTTGAACCTTCTTTATACTACGAGGTACAAAGTTATATATAATATATTAAATAGTAAGTGGCATGAGTTCTAATTATTAACTTGTATTACTATTTAATCCACTGTAGCCTATGTAAGAAACGCCTGACCGCTAACTAGTTAGCAATTGGTTTCGAATCTATAACCTATGAAATGGCTGTCGGATATGCTATAGCATGAGCTATGTCAGTGTTAATCTGTTTTATTGTTATAAACTTTATTGGAACGTAGTCCATACTGAAAAATCAAGAAACGAGAAGCTGCAACCGGCAGCTTAACGCTAAAACAATATTCACTTGATATATGTGAGTATAATCCGGTCAGCACGATACTCATTATTTAAACGAAATATAGCGATAGTGTTAAAAACTTTTCACCTTTGTACCAAAATTAATTCTTGCTGTGTCATAGAAAGTTAGGTCACTATTCCACTGAGCATGCATAGTATTCGTCCCACTTTATCCAACTTTAAATACATATCTATATTCCCTAGGACAGCTTGGTCCAACTATAAAAGCCCGCGGTCATGCTGCCAGTGGATATGATTTTTGAGGCCCGAGAGCTTTCACAGTATTCATTTAATTTGTATTTATGTTACAGTCAGTAATTTTATTTAAAACATTTTTTTATGTGAAATTTATTAAGACTGCAATAATTTATAGTTACGTCATACAAATGATTATTAAATGAAGCCAGGAAAGTATGAGCAGGGCCAAAGGCCGATGTAGCAATTATTGCAATGAAATAGTCTGAGGAGTATAGTGATGGCACAATGGTTAAGGCTGTTATTCTTATGATCATTATGTTGAAGGTGGCCCGCAAGCTGTCAGATTGTTGTAAAATGTCCCTTAAATAAAAAGTAGTTGGAACACGCTGCCCTAGAACATACAACCGAGCATCTTATACCATAGAAACCTTTTTTAACAAGCTAGATTAAATTTTAACATAATTCGCTTTATAAATATACAATACTTCATTCTAAAGTATAAGCTATCTGTATTTAATTTACAAATGCAAGGAAAAAACAAACGCCAAGAAATGATATGAATTAGACGGTAAAATTAATTCTCTATATTATAAAGAAAGATATAATTAAATTACAGTGGATTGATACATATACCGACTCTTATACAAAAAACGGTCCTAGTGACGAGCCCATCATGGGTTCGAAACTTGGCACGGTAAAATAAAATTACAATGGATTGGTGTAAACTAATTATGGAGGTAAAAGATTATTCAGACTTTATGTGCCACGTAAAAATTATACATTTTCCTGATTTTGGCAGTGGATATAACACAAAACCATAGGAAAAGTGTTGAAGAAATTAGTTTTGGGTAAAACCATATATACAGTCGAAATCAAATGCATAAATAGACAGTTCAAATAGACACGGAGTCCAATATACAAAAACAAACGGCGGAGAGGCACTTTCTGTTAGGCTGTATATACAATATTTGCAGTTCGTATATCACAAACTACAAGTTATAAGAAGTTAAACAACTTCGTATTTGTGGTGAAACTTGATTTTGCCGAATGCTCGACCAACAGCTTCGTAACATGGGCCGTAAAAGCAAAGGATGCAGGCGGACCAGAACTTCTTGCAGCAGGTAAAATCAATGGATAGAGATTTCGTGCAAGGTCCAATGCACCTGTTATTTAATGAACGTCCAGCGGTAAGATAAAAAAATTATTTGTTTCACAGGGAAGATAAAAAGCTTAGTTGTTAGAATAGGATAGGATGAAATATTCGTGTTTATTGCCGTGAATGGGAAAAGCAAAGGGGTTAACACACGGGCAATCGTCAGATTACCTCGCGCCCACCGTCGGGTTACCGGAACTATTGCAGTGTTTTGTGTATAATACGCACGTTCCTTCATTTTAGTAGAACCCATTAATCCGCTGGGTTAAGGCAATGTCCGTATATAGTGGCTTGCGCAAGCAGAAAACCGACTAGCTAGTGACCAGTTTCGTAACTACAACCCTTCGGCTGAAAGGCGACGCACTAAACCACCATACTTATCTGTTGGACTGTGTTGTACAGAAAGATAACATATTTAGTTCTTAAACAAGGAAGATATAACATTTTGCAGTTTTTCTAAAGCAAAGATGAAGATTTTGGGTTACAGGGAAGATATACAATTTTAGTTGGAGCACAAGTAAAGGTAAAAATTTTAGTTGTTGTACAGTAAAGTCCGCACTACTCACCATATGTGGTAGCAACTCTGACAGGCAAAAACGAAGCCCCAGAAAAGTGCGCATGGTCCACCGAAGAGTATGCTTAAAAAGATGTACCAGCAGCCTTTGGAACATTTGAACGTTCTATAGCTGCAAGACCACACTCCATCTAGAGTGTGGGTGCCATCTGGTTCAGCGAACGCGTCTTCAAACCAGACCTATTACAAAATTAAACATACTGGTTATTTTTTCGTTTTTTTTGGTAGACCGCAAGTTTGATTTTGGTAAAAGTTTTGGAAACAAACCGACACAATTTGTACCTGTATTCAGTTTGTGCACTTTAATAGAACAAGACCAAGATGACTTTTTTTTAAATAGTTTAATCATTTAAATTTCAAGGGTGGGAAATAAGATTAAAAGGCACAACACAGGTATCGGTTTTACATCATGTCCCTACAGCCGGTTGCCAACGTTTTAAAGTGAATTGCGAATTTGAATGTGTTACGTCCAGTTTGATCAGACAAATAATTTAAAGAAAAAAAACTCCGAAATGGTGAAGACAAAACGAGATAAGAACGTGGCTGTTTTCGATTACTTTAAATCTTTCTTCGGCTGTAACCCTTAAATTTTCGTTTAACCTTCTCATTTAGTTCGATATGTTGAACCAAAGGTCAACACTAAAGAAACAAAAAAGGGGGGGGGGAAGGAGAAAAACTGTTCATTAAAACTATGGAAACTAATTTTATCTCAAGCCCAGAACTAACCCAAACTTTGACCCCATGTTTAAAACTAACTCTAATGCCCTAACCTTTATTTTAGTAAGTAATTTCCCCACTTTTCTCCTTCCCGCTTTCCCTCCTTTTAGTTTTACCTCAACTAAACGAAGGGACGTTTACAAATTAAATACAAAACACACTGCAATAGTTTCGCCCGCCGTCAGACTCAAGTTGACAAATACCGATATGATAATAACGCCCAAAATGCGTATTCCCATTCACGGGGATAAAACATGAAAAATAAAAATGGTTATCCCATCGTGGTAGCGAATCTTAAATGTGAATTTGAAGAATATCGAATACAATTCTGCAATTCCAACTTATAAATAAATGAAAAACTAGCTCTACGAATCCACCAATTCGGTAAAGCACGAATTTACCCGGGCATGTTCGTTCTTTCTTGTTGGATCACGGTTGTCCAAGTCGAAACCGTACTTACTTTCGGCCACGCTAATTTCACTCATGTTTAACAGTGGACAAAGTTAACTGACAAATGGCTTCTGTTACAATTAAAATAGCTTATATAGCGCATGGTAACTAGGCCGAAAATAAGGGGAAGTCAATATTTATAACAGTTTGACTAAAGAATATAACCAACCGCCATTCACTGGTTTGTTTGTGCTGTATGGAGAACGTCGGTGGCTCTTTTGGCACCTGCCGATCCTCCATTCAATAGATTTTCCTTGAAACAACATGGCACAAAAAGGAGTACCGTTTGCTTTAAAACATAAAAGCATAATGGCCACAGATTCGACAAACGTTATTTATGCTGAATAATTTTGACACACCTTTGTAAAGACACTGTAAAGCTACAATTAAAAGGGGAACGATTGTATGGCTCGTTTGTAACAGAAAAATGAAAACGATTTTTGAAATATATAGGGTATATATTTTTACTACGGTTCAAAATAACCGTTTCGTTAATTAGAGTTGATTAGAAAATTAATGACTTAAATTGGTCGCGTCGTAAGCGCTTAGTTCCGGTTAACCTCGAAAACTTACAATGCGACGACACTTGCTTTACCCAAGTGAAACTTTTGGAAAATTTGGAAACAAAAAAGCGCCGCCAAGTCTCAATTTTTAGTTATTTATTTGACGTAATTTTAATGACTTTTGTTAAATAATAAAAGTGTCAAACCACCTATAATTGGGAATTTCTGGTAACCTTTTTTCTTTAATCAACATGCATAAGATAGCACAGCCACTTCTTTCCGGGTTTATTTATTGTTAGATAACTAGTAGCACACAGTACATAATAAAATATTCAACAAAAATACAAATTTATCACACATGATTTATTAGTTTAATCACTTTAATGTATTCAAAGGATTTGTGTTATAAACAATCACAAGCAGAACAAAGTACATATAAATATAGTTAACCACACGGCATACACTTTCCTTTGGTAATCTGCTGATTACTCTGATCCCCAAATTAGCTGCCCATGGGATTATAATAGTGCATTTTATAATTTAAAAAGACAATTAGTCTAAAATTGGGTTCAGTTTTAAATGTGTTAACATTCGAATTTTATTAAAATTGTTTAAAAAAATTAGAAGGGTCAATACGTTTCGCTTAAGTGAACCGCTTTACCAATCCTACACGCGAAACGACCGTCGCATTTGTACTAGAAAGAACCGATCATTCATTGAAGTGGTTTCACGCTGTTTGATTATAAATCCTGCCCATTGTATCACCGTTCGTAATTTAACTGGTAGCTACCGGGATAGTATTTATTGAGGAACTTTTCTATGGTATAATAACACACGAAACGTTATGAACACATGTGACGCACCCATTCTGGAAATCACCGAAAATACGTCATTAAACTGCAATTCAGATGGCTTTCAACCGTACAAAATATCGCTAGGGAGGGTTGTAACGAACGCCACAAATAAATATGATGAACATTGACGTTGTAAGCCGTCTAAAAAAAAACAATTTAACGGCGATCATGTGATCATGTGTAACGGTGTGATCAAGTGAAACTTTCTAGAAGTCGTTGTACACTACCAAAATAATGCTGCGGCGAGGGGAAGCCAATTTTCGATGTTACAGAAAGTCGAAGCATATTTTCGAAAACCCGTACAACATCCAGCACTATAAGTTGGATAAAAAGGACGCCTAACTTATAACACTGGGTCCTGTTTTAACACGGCCGTATACGAATATGCAAAAAATAGGAAATGTATAGCAAACACTATCGTAGGCAGGTTGAAGTATTATGCAAGATAGTGGATATTTCTTACAAACCAAAATTCACCACGCAAATGAGCAAGAACTAACGAGTATTACCCGGCGGTTGGAATTGAAACGTCATAGGGAAAGGTCGTCCGAAATTTAATGGAAAAGTCAACCCGATCAAAAGCGGCGGTGTACGGCTATGCGTTGAATGCGTGCAAGTTAAAATCGTTCTTGATAACACGCTTATTTTAGATGGCAAAATCTAGTTTATTTAGCCGCTTCTTGTTTTAAAATAGTGACATGGCATTCATTTAGGCTACACCAGGGATGTCCAACCTTTTATTGTAATGGGCCGCATTGTCACTTAAAATAATTCTATGGGCCGCAGAAACTATTAAATTTCAATAAAAATGGCAGGGTTCGAATTAATGGTTTTGAAATGATTTGCGAAATGCGCGCGCGCGAAAAAAATTTTGGTAATGATAAATTGCCTTAAACTATCAGAAAGTAGCACAGTAATGATACATTGCAATAAACGTAAATTCAAATGGGGTGGGTCGCATCTCGCCAATCATAAATAAAAGAATCGAGGTATATTAACGCATAATGGCGATTATTACCTTGTGATAGCAATGCTTATCATTCGCCAATAATGCAAAGTAAAAGCAATGTAAATAAATAATGTTATGGTGAAGGCAACGATGTTATATTAACGTGTTGAGGATTTGTTAATAAAAGTGCGCGAAATCAGTACCGGTAATTTATATTTTCGCGATTTTTTTAAATTTTGTAATTCGCGAAGGAATAGCGATTTTGCGATTCCTTAATACCAACCCTGAATGGGTACATAAGGAAACAATTAAAAGCCATTAATTTTATCTTTGCAAAAAGGAACAAATAACACACATATAGAAACAAACAAAAACTTATTTCTGCAATACAAAGTCAATGAGATAAGTGTTTGTCATCCGTCGGTTTCTTTCTGCAGTTTTGATGTTTACTGCGCCCCTAAAAGCTGACTGATACATTTGAATTAGGCCAAGATTTAATGTTCAAAATACTACTTGAAGTAAAAATGACTAGCGGGCCGCACAAAATCTCAGGCGGGCCGCAGTGCGGCCCGCGGGCCGCAGGTTGGAGATCCCTGGGCTACACGCTTACATTTTATATTTACTTCCGTTCGATTGGACTTACAACGCAGCAGCACCACAAACCTTAATACAATATATCACAGAATTGCGTATCGTATTTATTCTTTAGTACGAAACATAACAGATGATTTTATAGATACGGTCCAAGAGGGCTATTTGCAAGACTTCTTTGTAATGTAAAGTTCTTGGTGTGGTTTTTAATGTACTTGTTTAATTGAATGATATTTCACTCATATTACATTTGGCTGATGTGAATGCATTGATATGTTTAATCTCATTGCATGATAACTTGACTGAAGTATTCAAAATTTTCGTCCACTTGATAACGCTCGGGACCTCTATAGCTTTTAAAATTACCATACATTACTTTAACATGAGTCTTAGAAGTATCGTAAATATCTCATATGAATCTATGTCATTATATTACAGCATTGGGCGAATCTCAGTTTTGTCATGGCAATTATTTATTACTTTGCACTCTTGCAAACTATTATCTTAACTTTTAACCCAACCAAGAATTCAATTTGTTTTAAAAAATAACTTGATAACTTGATATTTCTGAATCCTTCCTCCCCACCTCGGGCTAAATTTTTGAAACCACAGTGTGCAAATAATAACACACCTTATAAATATAAAAAAAAATGTTTTGGGTAACGATATGGTATCCACATCTACCGTATAATTAGCATAAAATTTATATTAAATAAGGATCATATGTATAACATGCCTGTATTGTTGCACATTATCATCAACAAATGTAAATTCTGTTTTAACTAACGTTGACCACGTGTTGTTTGTTATTGTTTACGCTGTTTAGTTGTTAGTCATATATTGGTATTAAAACCGCAGGAAATATATTTAAAACATGTATGTTTACTCCTAATTGAAAGTTGAAAGATGGTACAGTGTGTTGGAGATGTGCGTTTGTAATAAAAAGACTCAACGGCTCAACCATTGGTGTTCTGCATTCAAGCATTCTAGATTTAATATACATGCAAAACTGGTAGTTTATAGGATGGTTATTTGTTTTGTTACTCTGGATATTGCAATCCTATCAAGGGTGCGTAGT
>CH002018.1:370670-393979 GCA_000149265.1 Ciona savignyi
CAAACTTGGCTGTCACTTGTATTTTCGTCTGACTGCTTCCTGTGGCGGTTTAGTGCGACGCCTTTCAGCCGAAGGGTTGAAGGTTTGAAACTGGTCGCTAACTAGTCGGTTGTGTCCTTGGGAAAGGCATTTAACTAACATTGCCTCAACCCAGCGGATTAATGGGTTCTACTTAATTAAAGGAACGTGTGTATCATATACAACACACTGCAATAGCTCCGGTAGGCCCAACGGTGGGTGCGAGGTAATCTGACGATTGCCCATGTGTTAACCCCCTTTGGTTTTCCCCATTTTACCATGAATAAATATCCTATTTCCCCCTCAAAGTACTTAATTACTGACATCTTCAACACCATCAGGTACGTGGTCCAAGAGAACTATGATCTTCGATTGAGGGAGGTATGTGATGACCTCATCGGCCCCCCTGCTAACCGTGCGACGTCTGATGCACTTTACTCATGGAAACCCTATGTCTTAGTGAGTTGTAGTAGGCGTGAGTTTTAATTATATGCATATTATAGCAAAGTTGATTGTAGGTGTTTGTTAAACTTATGCTCATTGTTAATTTTCATATTTCTGTAATTATACATTATTATGTATCAAATACATATATATATATTTAATATATATATATTTATATGTATGTGTCTGTAAAAAATCCATTGTTTTCGTTTTTCAACCCACCGGGTTAGAATGACACATATCTGTCCATCACAAATAAGACATCATAGCTTGATGGGTTAGTGTGTCGCTGTCAGCAAGTAGCGTTTGTCATTGATCAAGGCACTTTGCGGACATTTCCTGAAACCAGTGTACCTATTCATGGGTTCTACCAAAATTTCCGAACGCACACTGCAATTAGCTCTGGTATTGGACCATAGGCATGATGTAATTTAATGATTGCTTGTATGATTATGTCTTTTATATTTTTTATTCATCGGAACAAAACCTAAATATTCTATTCAACCAAACTAAAATTAATGCGAAAAAAACGGAGAATGTTAAACCAGTGATGGGATTCAAAATTTAAAGAACAGGTTCTCTTTTGTATTGTACTTACTAACAACAGGTTCCCTAAAAGGTCTAATGTCTGTAAAAAAGCAAGAATCGGATCGGTGATTATCCCGACGTTCCAAGACTGATTCGACCGAACCCATGCGAACTTCTTGAATCCCATCACTGGGTATAATATATATAAACCAAAAAGATAAAAAGCAGCCGTTACGAGTATAAAAACGCTTTTAATCTCTATTTAGTGAATGGGTTAAAATAGATGAGCCTAAACCCATCTATTACAAGTATAATAATATATTATACATTATTAATATGAAAATTTCCCATGTGATAATGGCCAATACGTTTTTTTGAATTCATGGGAATAAAACATTAATATCCTTTTCTACACGATTAAGAAAAAAAATGGGAAAATTACACTGTATCCCATCTGATCACCCAGGGCATATCGAAGAGGACGCTCCTCCGAGAAGAAGTCCTCCCGGTCATTGGAGCAAACCTGAGCTTCCAGCGGATGTACACCGAGTACCAGGATCAACTCGACATCGCGGGCGACTCGAGCGACGGGGAACGGATGGACGATTGCGATTTCCCGTGACGTGCAATAAATATTTGATGATATTCGCGTCGAGTATTCAATAAATCATCGTTTTTGTATTAACGTGTATGGCGTTGTATGGAAGGGGCGTTGCCATGAGTTAAGTGTTGGAGACATTCAGCTAAAATGTGGAATTGGAACTAGGTGCTTGTTCTATTTTCTCTGTAAACACGGCACTTGGCTTCATTGGTCTGAACCGGGTCAGTTGAATATTTAGTTGAACAAAAACTAGCAATTTTGTCCGACAGATTAGAGGAAAGTCGGGACCAGTGAGCCACTTTTTCGAAAATGTTTCATAAGATTTCTATGGTTGATGCACTTGCATTAAAAACAAGTGTTACCAGTGCTACCATATTTGGAGTTTATTTTGATAACGTTTGAAGCTTTTTAAATGTAAGCTGTGCTGACAGGGGCCCAAAATGTACCAAGACTCAAAGTGGCTCAATGGTCCCCTACGGTTGGGTCCTTTGAGCCACCCTATAGGGGCCTTTGAGCCACTTTAAAATTAACAGTTATTTTAATTGTTAATCACATAACTCAATCAATTTAGTAACCACAACCCACTTTAAACAAACAAAAGTTTTATTAACACTTACTACAGTACTGTTATATTTATTACTGCGAACAGTTAACACTTGGAAAATGTATCATCCCCACAATTGTCTCATATATTGCATCCGTTCAAATGTATATTTAGACTGGTCTGCAGTGAACTGTTTTATTTCGTTTGATCTACTGGCGGTACCAATATACATGGGGGATTATACTATTTGTACAATTTTATCAATTGAAACAGAATGTATATCCTGTAAGACCGGGTCTACAAAACCATCGGACTTAGGATGTTTTAGAAGAAAAAGATAATTCCAGTTCTTGCTGCAGCTTGCATACAAAATAGGGCTCTTTTCCCATCGTATTCTACTTCAACAAAATCATCAACTTTTGCATCAGAAGATAACACCATGTTAAAACCTTTTTCAGCATCGGTCTCTTTACTGCTTTCTAAATTACCCGAACATGTGAACAATTTCTGCCTAGATATCACTCTTTCTTTAAGTGATGAGAATATTTAGCTTCTGCATCTCTCTTCAAAGCCACCTTGTATGGTTAATCTGTTATAATACTTGACTTCATCTTTTTTCGATTGCTGTTCTTTTCTCCAAATGGAGCATGTGGATGAGGCTGAAAATTGTTTCCGACTTACTCCTTCTGGATCTGAAACTGGACTGGTACTGTTTTCTTGCGTAAACTTTCTGGTTCTGCTAATTAGAAACTTCGCTTGGCAAAAACATGTTCTGTTGAACAGATTTTTTTTTTCATGATGACAGATTCCAAAGCAATTTTCATTTCAACTTTACTGAAAGACCCATGTGAAAATTTCGTTTTAAGGGGCATTTTTAATTAGGGTAACTTCGACTAAAATAATTTATCCTTAACTAAATTTCTGCAAAGGCATATTAATTAACATATTACCGTATTGCAGTTTGCATACTAGGTGTTTCGTTAAAATAAAATTTTTAGGCTATTCAAATATGAAATTATGGTATAACCTATTGGCTGATAGGCCTGTATTGTACAAGTATACTTGTTTTTAACTGATTAAACCATAAAAAAATTATTAAAATCACGATAAAATATTAACACCAGCCTTTAAAAGCCCGTCATTAGGTACGAAGTAATGGTTCATTGGTCCCTGTCAAAGGTGGCTCAATGGTCCCTACCTACAAAGTCCAACATTTTTTAAAAATTACCATTAAAATATAGCTTTGATTTTTAAACAGTCTACTAAACAGAAACAGTTACCTATACTCTATCACTGACTAAAATTATTTAATCTTAACAATATGCTGCCTTGTTGCTAAAACGAAATTACGATTGGGAGTCATAGTTTAAAAACAGTACACAAAACACAAAAACAACTACCACTTCAACAATATTTCCGCGAACGTCCCGCCATTTTCTACGTAGTAATCAGTTTTCATAACGATTCGATTCGTGATTAAAATTGGCGCTAAAGAGTTTTCGTATTGATTTTAAGTGGGGTGGTTCAAAGGTCCCGCATGGTCATGGGTGCCGCCTTTCCCCTAGTCTGGTGTTTAAGTGCATCACATTTCAGCTTGTGCGAGGTACTTAACGGACATTGCCTGAACCCAGTGGATTGATGGGTTCTACCAAATTGAAGGAACGTGTTCACCATACACAACGTACTGCAGTATCTCCGGTAATCCGACGGTGGGCACGATGTGATCTGACGATTGGCCGTGTGATAGCGCCCTCGGTTTTCTCAATAATGGGAAATTACATATCCATCCATCCAATTCCCTCTATCGTATTAAACACGCGGTCATATGTGACTGTGGGCAGGAGGTAAGCTAAGAATTGTCCTTGTTATAATCTATTCCCCTATTGGCAGTGTAAAAAGTAGAAACTGGTTAACAAAAGCAGTGTCTTCAACACAATATATAAGTCCTTAACATGATGGGTTTTAAAACAAAACTTTTTTCATGGTGAAGCTAAAAAGCGATGTGATTTGGTAAGAGTATTAGCGGTCTGCGAACTGGACGATTGTTTCGTAAATGTAAAAAAATATAATCAAAAGAATGTTATAAACATCTTCAATACACTGTAATAGCTTCGACAACCAAATGATTGGCACGCGGTTATTTGACAATTATAGGATATCCATGTTTATCCCCGTGAATGGGAAAACCAAGGGGGTTAACACATGGGCAATCGTCAAATCACCTTGCGCCCACCGTTGGGTTAGCTATTGCAGTGTGTTGTGTATGATTCACACGTTCCTTCAATTTTACTAGAACCCATTAATCCGCTGAGTGCAGGCAATGCTCGTTAAGTGCCTTGCCCAAGAACACAACCGACTAGCTAGTGACCAGTATTGAACATCCTTTCGATTGAACCCCTATTTTCAAAACGCAAACATTTATTTCGCTGGTACCAGAGAACACTTTCCGAATATAGCCGAGTATTAAGTGCACTTACCAGCGAGTAAAACTCATTAAACGAAATTAGCACGTCGTAACAAACAGAAAGCAGTTCAAAACACCTGTTTAACGGCGCCACATCAAAGCATTAATAGCTCTGCATATATAGGTTAAGATGCTATATACTGCGAAGATAATAACGTAAACATGAAAAAATCCTACTGAAAATAGTTAAAACAGATACAAAGAAGGTTATCTATCCTCGGTGCTTTTTAACGACCAGGACTTGATTTTCAAACGCACAGGCGCATTTTTCGTCGGGTAAGCACGGCCCGAAAGCTTCAAGCAACAGTGGTTCAATGATGACGGAATCTCGGAAATCGGTTTTCGACAATCTGCTGTCGTGGTCATGGTCCTGAGAATAAAATGTCTTCAGTAGAGTGTCTTGGGGATGACATTGTAAACATTAGTTCTGCCATATGCGAATGTTGTAAAGCACTGTTGGATTACATGCATAAATACCAATGTTACACTTTATTTTCACTCCTTCCTTACAGTAAAAAAAGATGACCAATGATATAAAGACAAAAATGGAAGCAGGAAAACGGTTGTTATTCCCTTATGCGGGTCCTTATAACTCAAGTAAATGTTATAATACAGTGTTTAAGATGGTTATTATCATTGATTACCAAAAAAATCTGATTTTCCTGTCTCTGTAGCAAATTTTTCCTTCTTTGAGGGGCAACACTAAAAAGAGGGAAGTAGGGAAGAAGTGAAACTGTTTACTTAAACTATGGAAACTAAATTTACCCTGCCCTAAACACTAACCTTAACCCCAGAACTAACCTTAACTCTAACCCCATGTTTAAAACTATCTCTGCCTAATGGCCTAATATTCATTTTAGTGTGCAGTTTCCCTCCTTCAAGTCCTTATATCTTAAGTAAATGCAATAATGCAATGTTAAAGATGGTTACTGTCATATTCATCTAGGAAAAATGGCATTTTCCTGTTTCTGCATCAACTATTCGAATGTTATAAAGATGGCTACTGTAATTTTCATATTCGAAAAACTCTCATTTTCTTAAGAGACTCCCTTTGTGTCCTCACCATTTTCTTGAGTGTGATTTCCACCAGATCTTTGATCCCTTCATCTGGGTCCTCCTCCGTTGGCTGCTTCACGAGGGAAGTTTTGAGCATCTGGAACATCTCCTCCCGCGATATGTACCCGTCTCCGTTCAAATCGTACACAGTGAATGCATCTGGGAAATAGGTAGGGGGGTTAGGAGGATAGGATAAGATGTTCATGTTTATCCCCGTAAATTTTGAATACCAAGAGGGTTAACACACAAGCAATTGTCAGATCACCTCGTGCCCACCGTTGGGTTACCAAAGCTATTGTAGTGTGTTGTGTATGATTCACATGTTCCTTTAATTTGGTGAAACCCATTAATCCGCTGAGTTCAGGCAATGTCCGTGAAGTGCATTGCCCAAGGACGCAACCGACTGGTTAGCAACCAGTTTCGAACCTGGAATCTTTTGGTTGAAAGCTGTTGCACTAACCCACCAGGCTAACCGGTCGAACGAAAAAATGTTTTTTTTAGCAATTTTAAATTAACTGTTCATAGGCACTTGAAGTGATTTTAAAACTTACACTCTATTTTCTCTTCCTGTGTTCCTCGTAGGAATATGGATAAGCCTTCCACCCATTCAATCAAACTTATGAAGGAATCACTGTCTTTGTCAAAAGCTCTGAATACTGAGATTTAAGGAAAAACATGTTTTAGATCATAGTCTAAATATACATATGTATATTTATATATATGTGTGTTTGTGTATGCATGTGTTTATATTGATAATTAAATGAAAATATTATTGTAATGAAACAGAAAAGACATTTGTTGTCAGTTAGCTGTTTTGAGTAACTACTTTGCCCAGCTATTTATAAGTATTTTCGACAATCTGTGTGTACATATATAAATATATATATATATATATATATATATATATATATATATATGTATGTGTGTGTGTTTATTTAAATCATTTAAAACAAAATACTACATGGAAGGAACAGTTAAAGTTATTATTAGTTATTGAGTCAGCAAAGAAGATTGTTCTACTCATAATACGATTGATATGTTTTAGACAATCTGAATGTATATAAATACACTTATATATGTGTGTGTTGGTGGGAGTTAATTATTCGAAATGAAATATTACAGTGAAGAAACATCAAAAGGCATTAGCAGTTACCCAGTAAGATGTTCTGAGTAGTTACTTTAGCTGGTGTAAAGTTTTATTTAATTTCTATGTCGCTAATTTAAATTTTTTGGATAATTTGGACGACCTATTTTTCGTTACGTTGATTATTTGATTGCATGATTTCTGCACTTTTTGGATATACCTTGCTTTAGAGTCCATTCGAGACAGTAGACCGAACAGTGGAATAAATTGTACTAAAACACTAAACTAGGATAGGATAGAATATACATGTTTATCCCCATGAATGGGAAAACTAAGGGCGTTAACACACAGGCAATCGTCAGATCATCTTGCACCCACAATATGTTGTATATGATATACACGTTCTTACAATTTAATAGAACCCATTAATTACCTGATTTGCCTACAATTTAGTAGAACCCATTAATCCGCTGGGTTTAGGCAATGTCCGCTTTGTGCCTTGCCCAAGGATACAACCGTCTAGCTAGCGACCAGTGTCGAAGCTGCAACCTTTCAGTTAAAAGTCGTCTCACTAAATCACCATACTAACCAGTCGGACTAAACTAGCTACAATGGGCCAGATCAAGCTGCACAAAAAGAAAACCTCTATCCATGAGTAAGTCCTCCGTCATGTTAAATCTCTGATGAAGAATATCGCGGAACTGGTTGCGATCCATCTTTACATGTCCCATCAAATTCTGGTAGAAATGGATCAGACATTCCAACTCGGTCTTGTTGACTGCAAGTTTCAAACAATGAGTTTGTGAAGGGTGCCTCTAAATACTACAGGAGCGCTTGGATTGCTCGAATCGCTTGGATCTCTTAGATTGCTATGAAAAGTAATTGTAACCCTGTCCCAAACACTAATCTCAACTGCAGAACTAACTTTAACCCCAACCCTAACATTAATATCATGGCTTTTGTAATTACGAAGTATAGTAAGCGATCCAAGCGCGCAAAATGATTCAAGTGCTTCATGCGATCCAAGCGGTCCAAGCGATCCTGTAGTATTTAGAGGTACCGGTTTGTGACCAGTGTTTCTTTTTGTTCATAGGAATAGTCCCGTATGGAAAGTACGTCAATTTTCGCCGAGATCTCGAGTGTGCACGCGCCAAATATTTAAGTGTGCAGTGTGCAAACGTCCAAGAATGCACACTTCAAGTGTGCACACAATCTCCTTTAACTGTTTTACCAAAATCTTAAAAAACATATTATTCTATCCTCAATCTTTCGTGTCCGTCAGCTAACATATCTATCTACGTAACTAAAAATGTACGGAAAGTAAATTACCCGAGGTCCAGAGGTAGGTTTACAAGTTTATTGGAAATTATACGATGTTTATACTGCCAGCTCGCGAGCGTGTGTGAAATTACCCAAGTGTGCAAAAGACGCAGAGAAAAAAAACTCGAGTGTGCAGCTGCCGTACTTTCCATACTGGGGAATAGTCGAACCCAATACTCTACTGGATAGGATATTCATGTTTATCGCCGTGAATTGGAAACCCAAGTGGGTTAACATACGGGCAATCATCAGAGCAAGTGCCTTGCCCAAGACACAACCTACTAGTTAGCGACCAGTTTCGAACCTGCAACCTTTCGGTTGAAAAGCGTTGCACTAAACCACCGGACTACCCAGTTATGCTCATATTAAACAATAATTTAAAAATGCATACTTAAAATAAAGGAAAGGCAAGGTGTAAGAAACGACAGTTGGTTATCAAACATCATAGAAAGAAAAAATTAAAACAATTTAGGAATGTACTCAGATGCGACCGTGAAAGCTTGTTATATTATGTTAAAATGTGCAGAAATTGGAATTAAAAACTAATCAAATTTGTTTCATGTTATTGTCAAATTTAATAGAGATCTGTCGGTATATTTAAAAATATTGTCGGTTTTTGCTGGTTTCTGTACAACTTTCCTCGAATTGATTTTAGAAGAAGGTCTACGGAACACGCAAATTATGTCTACTTACAGTGCTTTTGGGACGATGTTCTTAACATATCCTCCGCTAACTTTTGATTTTTTTTGCTCATACTGTTTGTAGTTATATGTCAATTTAAACTGACGAAAAAACTAAACTCTAAAAAAATTAAAAATCAGAAGAAAAATCATAATAACAAAACTCTTGGCCAAAGCCGCTCACGTTACTATGGAAATTATTTGCACTAGCGGTTGTGCGCATTTGAAATATTTTTAAACTGGGGACAAATTATTTTAGTTGTATTTTGCACGGGTTTTATTATTTTTTATTATAGTTTCATTACTGTGCACATTATAAACATTTTCAATAGCACTACGACACCATGTAGATTTATGGTTTCCGATGGATTGCTATCTGGAAATGTCTAATGCGAAAGTGTTAAACTTTAAAAGTTAAAATCATAGCATGTCTTTTGGTAGAAATTTCAAACACCAATCGTATTTCTCGAAAACAAAGCTAAATTGGTGGCATTTAGTCTTCTTAAATTTTTTCCCCCATAAATTTTATTCTCCGTAAATGGAAAAAGATTTCTGTGAATAGAAAAACACTCAGCAATATCATCTTTTGTTCAACGACAATACCGCCAATTTAACACACAGTAATAAGTACAAAGATACTCTTGGGCCAATACCGGGGGACTTCTCATTTTATCAATGTTGGCATTAGGAACTAGTTAAGCTTGGCTTTATTCGAATCGTGGTTTTCAGTCAGTTTTCGTCAATAAGGCATAGTTTTGCGACTTAAAACTATGAGGAGAAGTTGTGTATTGCCTGCCATATAGTTCTTTAAAGGTACTACAGTTTCTTACTTTTAAATAACCAGCTTTAAATAAATGTTATTTACTGGCTAGAGGGGGCTACAGTCCTTAAAATTACACAATTTTCTAATTAAACCGTGCTCTTCCGACTGATAATTTTCGATTTATAAAAATGTGAAATATTAGTACCGATATGAATATTATACCTTGTAATTAAGATATTGAATCGTATACATGTACACATCTCCGACCGATTAGTCTGGCGAGTTAGAGCGAAGCTTTTCAACCGAAAGGTTGCAGGTTCTGAACTGGTTGCTAGCAAGTCGGTTGTGTCCTTGGGCAAGGCAATGGCCTTAACGGAAATTGCCTGAACCCGGCGGATTAATGGGTACTACCAAATCAAAGGAACGTGTGAATCTTATATACCAACACACTGCGGTAACCCGACGATTGTCCGTGTGTTAACCCCTTGATTTTCCAATTCACGGGGTTAAACATGAATATCTTATATGGCCCACAGACTAGAGAAGTTGCGCCCACCCCTAATGTAAATCAACAGCCCTATATCTTGCTATTCTTTTGTAACAATAGTAATTATTGAATAGTTGCAGTATTGCTAGTTATTCCTACTGCTATTTCTAAATGTTTGGTCAGAGACATTTAAAAATCTAATTAGTTAAATAGCCGTTTGTTAAATGGTCTTTAAAACAACCTCTCTCCCTAAATATTACAGAATTAGCTTGATGTCCTATTCTAAAAGACTTAAATTAGACGTCAAATGGTCCCCAGAATCTTGGACGACAGATTTCGAGTTCGTTTCTCGAGAAGAGCGAGCTGTGTGTCCTCTTTGTCGTCAATACGTCGTTTACCAGACATTAAGTATAAACGATTTTGAAACCGTACATAACAATGGTTGGCACGCGAAGTTGCTTTAATTGCGATATTGGCACTATTCTTTTTTTTACTGAGCTAACTTTTAAACCCATGATTGGCTCGTCACCCGGACCGTATTTGTATAAAAATCGGTATATGTATCGGTCGCGTTTACCATTCGCCCACACGAATGTACAGATATTAGGCCTATTCATAAATTGGTACACTGCATTTAAAAGGTTGCCGACCCCTGACCTTAGCCGGTGCATTCTTTTAAAGAGAAAAGAACTTTTGCGTCGTGAACAAGCGCGCTTAAAACGCACGCACACACAAAGAAAGACATTTAATTTTTCCGGGCTTTAATCACGTGGTTTAGTGCACATTTAAATATGAAGCAATTATTTCATAGATGGAAAAACGTTATTGACTATAGACCCGCTTAGTTTTGGCAATATTTATTCCACTTTCACTGTTTAAAAACATATTTCTAGTATGCTACACTTAATAATCAACTATTGCCTCGCATCTGGAAAAGTATATACACAGCTTGGGGAAAATATATGCACAGCTTAGCCTATATAAATAAATGGTAAAACATTCTAAAACAGGGTTCAAAATTCCAGATTCGAAATATATTATTCTCGATTCTAGAATACTTAATTGTCCTATGTTGTGCACCCTCAGGTGAGCGTGACATGCTAAGATTAGAGCAAGGAAGTAACCGCAAAAGACGTCAAGATGACCGAGATTATTTATACAAGGTTGATGATGGTTCTTCTTACGAATCTGATCGTAGTGGTTCCAGAAATAGAGAATCTCGGTCAGTGGCGTTTCCAGCAAACTTATGTGGTCAAAAACACCTCCTTTACAAATATAGAAAACCGTATTTGCAATACACAAATGAACTAGGGCTGCAATGATATTCGTTAAAGAAGCTACGATTATAGCCCTAAAAATATAAAATACACTACAATAGCTTTGTTAAACCGACAGTGGCTCAAGGTAATTTGACGATTGCTTGTGAATAATTCCCCCTCTTGACTAGACTTGCATTGGGAGATTCGTGAGCTTAATTACAGCGTAATGGCGTCGGTGGTGTGCAGACAGCCGAAAAGTTATGGGTCGAAACCGGACGATGGTTGTGTTCTTGAGCAATGCATTAGAGGACATCGCCTTAACGCGGTAGATTGATGGTATTTATCAAAACTGATTAAAAATGTTTAAAGCATGTGAGGCAAAATATACCACAGTTACGTCGGTAACCGATGGTGAGCGCGAGGTGACCTGAAAATGTACATAACCTTTTCGTATCCCCAATCCCTTGGATATATTCTTAACGTAATCTTAATTTTAAGAATAAACATGGATATCACATATCCTACATTTGGGTGTTAGATTACATCAGTCAGTCCACACGTTTCCACATCGTGGTGTAATCGATCTCGCATTATTGCTCGCCTTGCCTAGACTTTTGTACTTTCTCTTTGTTAATTGTGTACTGTGACAAACAAAAGCAAAGCTTCTTGAATTGGATTTTACAGCCGCATCCGCATATTTTTCTTAAATCGTTTCAATTTTACTTCTTCCATAAAGTGTTACAATACCTATCGCGTTGTCGTTATTTCCGTTTGCGTTTTGCTTTGTTTTAATTGTGTGTACCTTTTTTAAGGAGCAAAAAAACAAATAAACAGATTAAAAAATACCGTTATAGTGTATTCCTACAAAAAATAAAAAATCCAACACTATAACATAACTGATCAGCTCATAAAAAACAGTTTCGCCTCAATTATGCATATTACATATATTTTATTACCGGAATTAGTTTTGAACCCATAATGGGTTCGTTGCTAAGACCGTTTTTGTATGTAAGTCGGTATAAGTATCGGTTGCGTTAACCATTCGGGGTCAAAACCGTAAACACATTTCATTATTTTTTTAATTTTACCGAGGCCAGTTTCGAACCAATGATGGGCTCGACACCATGACCGATTTTTTGTCACCAGGACCATTAACCATTCGGCCACACGACCGTACGTAATATTTCATTGTAACAACTCCAGTAACCCGTCAGTGGACGCGACGTCATCTGACGACCAGTGTATTGTCTTATAAAGGCCATTAGAAACAGCTGTATGGCCGATTGGTTAACACGACCGATTCGTATACCGCTTCTTATATCAAAACGATCTTAGTGACGAGCCAATTATGCGTTCGAAACTTAGCGCGGTAAAAAAAAGTTAAGGTGTGTATGGTCGAGTGGCCGAATGCTTAACGCTACCGATATATATAGCCATTCTAAACAAAAGTGTTCAGCATGGCTTTGAAACTTAGCTAGTTTTGTAATGGGGATAATCCCGGATAAGCATAGATAACTCTCCTAACATGGGACGTTATCGTGTTTGCCATGGTTGGAAATTGCAACTTTGTGCAGTTCCGAACGTGGTTTCAAATTGTCAGAAGTAGATTTTGTATCGGAAAATTGTTAGTTTTGTTTTTAAAGTCAAATATCAAACGGACCACTCCTCACTTCTATTAATATATGTAGAAAGGTAAAACATTAACATAATATTCTAACAAGCATTTTTGCTAAATTTCGAAAGCACCACGGTCACTAATGCCGTTTTTAGATAGAAATCGGTGCACGAATAAGTCGTGCTAACGATTGGCCCATTCAGAAGTTTGACCGTAACATATATCACGTTTATATTGTGAAATAATAAGTGTTTTACCTTACTGCGTACGTAATCAAAAACGAGATAGCTATAAACCAAATAAATGCCCGACGGTTGCGAATTGAGTAGTATGAAAAGCTCTCATAAAAACGACAAAGGTATTTACTTCGTAAATAGATTCGTATAATGAGTCTACAAACATTGCAAAATCAGTGCAAATACAAAAGCGACGTTAAAGTCATTACACAAAATATATATATATATATCTATTACACTTAGCAATATCAGTGTTTTGTTAAACGACAATATCAGTAAATCAAAACACAGTCTCTCCAAAAGTATGCAGTTGTTGTATTATGCTCTTGGGCCAATACCGGGGGATTTCCCGCGAGAAAGACTCGATTCTCGATTACGTCATTTTGTCAATGTTGGTATGAGGAACTAGTCAAGCTTGGCTTTATTCGAATGGTGGCTTTCAGTCGGTTTGCGTCAATGAGGCCTAACAAAGCACAGAGAGGCTTAGCTTTGCGACTTAAAACTATGAGAAGAAGTTGTGTATTGCACCATAGTTCTTTAAATGCACTACAGTTTATAAGGCCTAATTATAAATAACCAGCTTTAAATAAATGTTATTTACGGGCCACTGTTAAGGTTTCTACTAAATTTCTGCTAGAGTGTTAGATTAATTTCGAACCTTAGGTAATTATTTTAACTGAAACGAACTGTTCTCGTTTTTGCTGGCTTGTATTGATATTAGAAAGGCTAAGGCTTGCAAGCACAGCATGTATAGGTAAGTCGACTTGTCCACAATTGCGTTAGCCTATATGCAGCTATAACGATAAATTATTAACTAAAAGCACCAAGCAATATACTTGCACATATATACTTACACAAGCAGTAATAAAAGTTAAACGATTATTTCTGGATTTTAAACAAAATTTAAAACAGCACCACGTTTATGTTGCAAAGGGTGTTATCTTCGCGCCCATTGTTTATGTTGCAAGCGTGTTGATTTCCTCGCGCTCATCGTTAGAAAATCGGGTTTATTATATGTTGTTGTATATGTTTAAGTAATTTCTGCTGTTTTAGTTTCCCTTTTAATCCATTAATTTCAGGCGACGCCCCGAGTTCTATGACCAAGGCCACATATAACTAGTCAAAGGCTGGTTTCGAATAAGCAACCTTTCGTCTGACACTCTAACCCAGGGTTTGGCAAATAGTTTTAACCAGGGGTTAAATGTATTTCATTTTTAGTCTAGCGGGCCAAGTGATCGAGTCGCCACTTACAAATAGTTCGTCAAGGTTAATAAAAAAAACTAAAACTAAGAAATACGGTAGCTTATATTACTGGTTAAAACCAGAAAGCACTTTTGCGTCAAGTGACGCAAAAATATAGCTGTGACATTGCTATTTAGTCCTGCAACATGTCGATAACATCCAGTAGGCCAGAAAAAAGAACCGGCGGGCCGTTGTTTGCCCATGCCTGGTCTAACTTTTGAGCTTTTCTTCTGAATATACAAATGACATGTCCATCTATCTGCAGGCGAGTTAGAAATATCCGCGAAGGGGGTGAAAATCCGCGGCGGCGAGGGCGAGGTGAACGTGACGTCCTAAGATTAGGTCGAGGGGGTAACGGCGGAAGAGGTCAAGCTGATCAAAATGCCCCTTACGGGGTTGATGGGAATCCCCCTCGTGGATCAGGTCGTGGTAACCGTCGCGGAGATGATCGAGGCGGTTCTAGAAACAGAGGAAATCGGTGAATACTTTGTTAGCATTGTCACTAATTTGATTTCGTTAACTTTTTCTATATATATATATATATACACGCATCTTGTATATGACCTACTTTAAAAGCATGTTGCTTTTCACTTACCGGGGTAGCTATGTGACGAAACAATGCACGAGTACACAAGACTTGACACGTAACAACAATTTAACGACCGTAAGCGCTACTACAGGGTTTCTTAAACTGAGGGGGGGGGCAAAGTTTTATAAAGGGGGCTCAAAAATGCAGATGTATTTACTAATTGTGACTAAACCTGTTTTTACAACTGCGCTATTAAGTGAATAATTAAAATATAGGAAAACAGTTACGTCGTTTCCTTTATCATTATGGATATATATTGCCCATATTTTTAAATTAGGGTGCGAATTTGGTAGCATCGCTTTGGTGCGCAGCATGAATACGAAAATGGTTTTGTGACCAAAGGTTAACGCCACCTATTCATCTGCTAATTTTAAATGATTCAGTAACCTCCACTTTGATTAAATAACGTCCACTTCATGGTGAGAATCTTAGCCCAGTAAAAAAATATTAATTAGTTTACAAAACTGGACTAGTGCTAAAAATTATTTTATCGTATCACTTAATATAGAGCATTAGAATACGTGTACTTAAGATGTAGATAATTTTATAGTATTTCTCTTTTGCGTCCTAAAATACGGTATTATAAAAGTGACACAAATTGAATTCATATAAAGAAATAAGTATTACTCAACAATGATTTGCGATTAGACCGTTTGTACAAAGTTGGAAAGTATGGAATAAATATAAAAAGTAGATATCAGTCAGGATTATTAGTCCAACAAAAAGAGAACGTTAAGTTGCCAGGATACAATAAAATCAATAAATCGACTTAATTTTTTCTTTATTATATCACGCGTCTGGTTACGGAAATAGCTTAAAGTATTATTTCAGGTTTATATTGTTTTAACTTAAAATCAAATATTTAAAAGTACACAGCAGGAAAAAAGAGGAAAAACGGCAAATGAAAGCTTTATAGAACGTTATGGTTATGCCCAACTCCACAGTTTTTACATCACATATTTATGTACATCTATCTAAAGACCACAGCTAGAGGGAAAAAGTTGAGGCAAAAAATGAACACGCGAAATGAAAATAAAACTTTAAAACGTATGCACCAATTGTTGTTATTTTGGTATAAGTGCAGTTTTGTCCAATGATATGTGATGACGCATCAATAATTGAAACGCAACGTGACGTAACTCTAACAGGAAATGCTGAGAAGGTAAACACATGACGAAGACTCTTTCGCGATAGGGTATTCCCCGTGCGGTGATACAACTTTGTATTGAGATACAGTACTTATTTTCATACACAAATACGTGAACAATGAATATTCCGTTTTGATATTACTATTATGAAGTTAAAAAAAACTTATTGTAAAACTATAATAGAAAAAACATTTTCAAAACCAAGTACTTCTCAACAAAGCTAAACTTTGTAAATTCAAAGTTTAGTAAATGAAATTAAAGTCAATTTAATTTAATTTTATAATGGTATGTGCTTTGGCTAGAATTTAACACATTATTTACTTAATTAATGGTTCAAATCAACACCAAATTAACATGCTCTATTCAATTAAGATTTTACCGTATAATGACATTAAACTGCGATGTTATTTTTTCAACCACATGGCACTTTTATTATTATCTTTATAGTAACTTTTTTATTTCTATCACATTCATGTAATGTCTATTACATTCATAACACAGGAAAGAGAACATTTAAATATTGTCCATGTTAAACGATTATGTGGTGGATTAGTACCTCACCTTTAAACTTAAGGGTTGCAGTATCGAAACTAGTCGCTAGCTAGTCGATTGTGTCCGTGGGCAAGGCACTTAACGGCCATTGTCCAAACCCAGTGGATTAATAGGTTCTACCAAAGGTGTTGTAGTTTTTTTCACTCGTTTGCTTTTTGCTAGTATGTGTTTCTCTAATTGTTATTCCATTTGTTATCAAGGCATAAATAAACCAAATTACGTCCCAATGGATAATCTTAGAATTCCATCCAGAGGTGCAGATGTTGTTCGTCCGATGGGATTTAAGAAGATGCAGGAACTGGTTGACGATGAAGAGATCAGTCCCAGAGAACTCGTCATCAAACTTGCATCGGAAAGATCCGGATTTTATCAGCGACTGAAGACAGACATGGATGGTGGTAAGTGTATATGGTGGAGTGGTGTTTATCTGTGTTGTGTATTTATTCGTATTTATGACATCATCACTCGGTTCACTGATTCTAGGTTAATCATGTGACTTTGTTGTTGTTCACTAGGACCTTGGCCCAACGTGGCTTGCCCCAATATCCCATATAACGCCCATATATATGTATCTGGTATTTGGTACTTATTTGTTGAACAAGGAGATCATTTTTCTTAAATCATTTTAATAATTATGTATCTTCTTACCATACACACTGGTGGATTGTTATTTATCAGTTCTACAGAATGATAGGTTTTTTAGTTTCCGAAGATCTTTCTTATAAAAACGTATAATAACCTCTTGTATCCCGCCATAGGATAACCAGGCCTATTTCTTGTGTACTAGTACATATACATATCAAAGCCTGTCATTCTCTTGAATTATGTTAACAATATGTCTTGTTGTAAATAAAAGAGCAAAAATAAACCAAACTTAGAAACTTAAACCTGTATAAAGTGGTTCTTATTCTTTTGCAGTTTTTCAGGAATGCAGCAAATTTCTCATACATATCAAAGCCTGTCATTATTCATTTGCTTTTTTACAGGAATGCGGCAAATGGTTCTGCAAGTGTGTGGTAAAGTATGTATGGCGGACGGCGCTCGGCAGTTTCAACTTGAAATTCTAAATCAGCTTCTGACAAACAACTTTGCTGAAAAAATGACCGGGTTTTTGGCTGGGTTGCCAGATGAAATGTAATTCGATATTGTTATTTTTAATAACTTTTTCTATTTATTGAAATCTGTAGCCTCCAATAATTATGAAAAGTTTTGTTACAGTAACATATTATCACGTTTTTAAATACTACTCTGTAATAATAAAGTAATTACTTGGATCATTAATGCAATATTTAACAATTACTTTGTTTAATCATCTCACCACACATTTCACCATCTGCCACAATACAAATGACACATTTATCTACCCACTTGATTTGATAAATCTTATTAAGTCAGCTCTATATTTATTTTAACCCCGTGGACTGCCTACCTAAAGGTGGCAAAACCTGCAAAACAATGACTATTCCTTAAATGTGTATTACTCTTCCACATCCATTATTATTGCAAAATAGTAAACAACAGCCAAGTATTTAACACATATAACATACTAAAATATGTTATATTTTCCCACCCATTACCAGTTTATTAATGATACATACATATTATTGTAAAAAAGGACGGGATATTTATGTTTTATTATTGTAAAAAAGACAAATATCACATGCAATCGTCAGATTACCTTCTGTCTCTTGAAAATGATGCTTTTTGTATGGTTTGCGTATATTTTATAATTATTTAAACAAATTAAATTTACTTAATGATCATTTTAATGCATTATTTAAACGTTTTTTGTAGGGGTTCAAGACGCAGGCAAACACCTAAGCATATTAAGAACTGCCTATTATTGATGAAAGCTTGGCAGGATTGTATACCCAAAACAACCAGAAAAGAGGTAAATAATATTAAAATATTTATTCACACTGATAATGAATTGTTATGACTTGGGTGTTTGTCAGATTTCTTTGTACTCACTCTCAGGTTAACTAAGTTATTGCAGGGAGTCGAAAGACGTTTTACAGTATTTTTCAACCTATTTAACCACTGGCCACATAGTGCTTGACTAGGGGCACAACGGACCGTATTTGGGTATCGGACATTGCGTGTTAAAAAAAAACGAAGGCTTGGTTTTAGCCTACCACTTTTTGCTGATGGTCCAACTTAAATTTAGTAAAAACACAGTAAGTGGCTTGCCCAGGGCCCTAATCACGCTAAAGTAGCCTATGTGGAGTAAACAGAACTGATCAGATATTGGACATGGTGGCTGAAAATACTACAAGCCTCTGTGACCTGTTTATTTTAAGGTTTATTTTTTGCAAAAATTGTGTTTATTTTTTAGATTACAATGCTGTTGCTTATTGTAAAAACAGTAACAGAACAAGTTGGGGCTGGTGAGGAAATGAATATTGCAAAGCTAATAAAGGAAATTCAAACTCGGCATGATGAAACACAGCAGAATAATGCACCGTAAGTTTCATTTGGTCAATATTATGTGATTTCGATTGGATACTCATATGGGTTAGTGCATCGCATTTCACCCAAAGGCTTGCAGGTTCGAAACTGGTCGCTTGCATGTCGGTTGTTTTTGGGCAAGACCCTCAGCAGACATTGCCCGCACTTAATGAAAGTAACAGGTTATGCTAAATTCAGGAAACATCTTAATCATACACAGCACACTAACACTAAAATAGTTTCGATAACCCAGCGTAAGGTAACTTGACGATTGCCCATGTGATACCCTATTTTCAAATTCACAGGGGTAAACATGATTTTTCCCTCCGCCTAACTGACATCACTCCTTAATTCAGTGTAATAAAACACTACCAAGCTTTAATTTGACGATTGCCCGTGTGATACTGCCCTTTGTATTTTCCAATTCATGGGGATAAACATGAGTATTCTCTTCTAATTCCTGACTGACAGTACCCTTCAATTATGTGTAATAAAACACTACTAATTTATCAATTAACCACAAGTCCAGTGGGCTAGCGCAAGGTAATTTGACGATTGCCCATGTGATCGCGCCATTTGTATTTTCCAATTTACATGGATAAACATGAGTATTCTTTCCTAATTCCTGACATACAGTACTCCTCAATTAAGTGTAATAAAATGCTACTTATTTAACAGTTAACCACAAGTCCAGCAGGCTAGCGCAAGGTAATTTGACGATTGCCCATGTGATCGCGCCATTTGTATTTTCCAATTCATGGGGATAAACATGAATATTCTCTTCTAATTCCTGACTGACAGTACTCTTCAATTATGTGTAATAAAACACTACTCATTTAACAGTCAACCACAAGTCCAGCGGGCTAGCGCAAGGTAATTTGACGATTGCCCATGTGATCGCGCCATTTGTATTTTCCAATTCATGGGGATAAACATGAATATTCTCTTCTAATTCCTGACTGACAGTACTCTTCAATTATGTGTAATAAAAGCTACTTATTTAACAGTTAACCACAAGTCCAGCAGGCTAGCGCAAGGTAATTTGACGATTGCCCATGTGATCGCGCCATTTGTATTTTCCAATTCACACGGATAAACATGAGTATTCTTTCCTAATTCCTGACATACAGTACTCTAAGTGTAATAAAATGCTACTAAGCTTCAGCATCACAAGCCTCACATTTTAGTGGATCAAACTGGAGAGAACTAAGACAACTTCAACTAAACGAGCTGCACAACCACGCTCCACCGAATAATTTTCGCGGAATATCAGTTTTCCCGACTGTTGAAGATATAAACACGACAGAGGATCCCTTTGTTCGAACTAACCTAGTCAATGGTGCTTACTCTGGGTAGGTTATGTATTTTTAATGTTTGAGTAAATCGCCTTCAGTTTAATTTATTTTCAAATTGTTTATTCTTTTTTTCTGTGTGTTAAACAAATTATTGTGTGATTGATTGCATGTTTGTTGATCAAACACCCATATAAAAGAAGTTTAGTCAGACTTTACGGCTAGTTGTTGCTGTTCTAGTCCATCGCCGAAAAGGTGCTATTTATTTAGTTGTGTCCTTGAATAAGACACTTAAAAGATGATGCTCGGACCAACTAGTATAATAGGTTTTTAACACTATATGAATAGCAATATTTTCATCCTATTCAACACACTACAATAACTCCGATAACCCAATGTTGAGCATGAGGTAATCAGACACAGGACTGTGTTTTAATGATTTCTGCATTTATTTATTCTTAATGTTGGACAGTATCACGTCATATCCCATCTTATTTAATGTTTTCCATTTAATAAATGCAAAGCCAAAAAACCATGTGAGTAAGGCAAAATTCTTACAAGAAATTACTCTTGCAAATAAACATTTTAATGTCAGATTGTTAAACTACCAGATTTAAACAGTTGTTATGTCATACAAACCACAGTTGCGAGCCATGTACTCTCGATAACTACCACGCGCGAGTGAATTCTTACTCTTTGGATATTTAATGGATTTTTGGACCTAAAATGTCTGTTTATTAGACATTTTGCTTAAATTTTAGGATTAATTAAATTATTGTATAAATTTATCGAACCTATACATGGTTTTAAAATTGGAGGCCGTAATCTAATTTTTTTTATAATCGTAACAAAGTGTTTTATGTTTTTTCCCGCTTTTGAATTTTTAAATTGTTGTGTGCCTAGTGAACTGTGTGCCTAGACTATTAAAAAAAAAGAAATTAAACTAAACTTTTTAATCTATCGTTAGACAAGACCACTACCTAGATGTGCAGTTCCGTCTTCTGAGGGAGGACTTTGTTAGGCCACTGCGAGAAGGTATTGAGAGCTTCATTAGTAACAGCACCAAAACAAGGCATTCAAGACAAAGACAGGACAATGTTAAAGTCTATCAAAATGTCAAGATCGAATTTCCATACCCTTCAAATAAAGGTAGACTATAACAAGAGCTCAGCTTTTATGAGAGTTCTTATTGTAGAATGTTGTAACTGATAGGTGAGATTTCATTAAGTAGCAAGCTGCAACTGATGTGTCCAGCAGGTTAGTCTGGCGGTTAAGTGTGCCACACTTTAATCGAAAGGTTGCAGGTGCAAAACTGATCGCTAGCCAGTCGGTCGGTTGTGTCCTTGGGTATGGCACTTTACGGACATTGCCTGTACCCAACGTATTATTGGGTTCTACCTAATTGAAGGAATGTGTCCATCACATACAACACACTGCAATAGCTTCGGTAACCTGACGGTGGGCGCAAGGAGATCTGACTAATGCCCGTGTGTTAACACCCTTGGTTTTCACATTCACGGGGATAAACATTAATATCCTATCCTATCCTATACTAATGTGGCCGAATAAGAATTTATTGTGACCAAATAGCCGGTTTGTTCGTCTTTCAGCTGAAAAGGTTGTATAATCGAAACTGATCGGCACATAGTCGGTTGTATTCTTTGGCAAGTCTCTTAGCAAAACATGCCTGAATGCACTGGTCTGATGAGTTAAACTAAAAAAAGCAACGTCTTAAAATATTAGACAGAGTGCAAAAGCCCTGGTAACAGTGTTAACGCTTACTGTGTTTCCCATTCACAAAGATAAAACATTTTTATCCTATTCTTATTACAAACAAAAAAAGACATAACCAACTACACCACAGGAGTCCACTATGTGATCCACTTTAGTACAGAGTCACTTCAAAAGATCAGATGGGAAAACACAAAACGATTTCTTTTCGGAAATCTAATTTGCCTTTCAAATGACCATTTCAAGGCAAGTGTTGCTTTGGTCACTTGTATCTGGGGTCAAAACAACTCTGATTACTACAAAACTAAAACAATTTAAGATACATCTTAACCAATTTAGTTTATGTAAAGTTTGACAACAATTGGCATCATAATTATGGTTAATAATTGGTACTATGGTACCTTAGAACAGGATAGGATAGGATATTCATGTTAACTGCCAGACTAACCGCCGGACACCGTAATCATTTTAACCACAATCATGCAAACAATATTGGTTTCGTTAGGTAAAGATATATCTTAAATTGTGTTATTTTTTAATGACATCTTTGACGACTGCAGTTTTGCTTTAAAAAAGTGATCTGGCGATTGCCTATGTGTTAACGTCCCTTGCCTTTTCCCATCCACGGTATTAAACATGAATGTCGCTATATTTTAACAATTCTAACATGAATGTCACTGTATCCTAACAATTCTAACATGAATGTCACTATATCCTAACAATTCTAACATGAATGTCACTATATCCTAACAATTCTAACATGAATGTCACTATATCCTAACAATTCTAACATGAATGTCACTATACCCTAACAATTCTAACATGAATGTCACTATATCCTAACAATTCTAACATGAATGTCGCTATATCCTATCAATTCTAACATGAATGTCACTATATCCTAACAATTCTAACATGAATGTCGCTATATCCTAACAATTCTAACATGAATGTCACTATACCCTAACAATTCTAACATGAATGTCACTATATCCTAACAATTCTGACATGAATGTCACTATATCCTATCAATTCTAGCATGAATGTCGCTATATCCTAACAATTCTAACATGAATGTCACTATATCCTAACAATTCTAACATGAATGTCGCTATATCCTAACAATTCTAACATGAATGTCACTATACCCTAACAATTCTAACATAAATGTCGCTATACCCTATCAATTCTAACATGAATGTCACTAT
>CH002018.1:421039-439834 GCA_000149265.1 Ciona savignyi
ACCACGTGTGAATCATAGCCTACAACACACTGCAATAGATCTGGTAACCCGGCGGTGGGCGCGAGGTGATCTGATGATTGCCCATGTGTTAACCTCCTTGGTTTTCCCATTCACGGGGATAAACATAACTATCCTATCCTACCTCCCGTTTGTTTTTACTTCCAGATCGAACAAAAATTCAAATTGCAACGATGACATTGACACCAAATTCAATCAACTTCAGACCCTCGGAATTAAACTTTTGGACATATTAAGAGAATCGTAAGATTAATAAAAATATGTGATTTCAAAACAATTAGATGTATTTACTAATCAAAGGCTCTACTTAAAATTTTGTATGATTGGTTGAAATTTCTATAATGCATCAAGCAGTCTTTTTACAGCATAGTACAGAAAATACTTAAAATTATACCACATTCTGTGATATCATCATTTATTTATACACTATTTTTGACGATCTTATTTTTTTGAAAGACATACCTTTAAGCTTGTTCTTTTATAGTTTTATTTAAAAAAACAGTAAGTCTACGGTAGCAATGGCAACTAGTAATGTTGATCTAAAAAATCTTACTATCATGGCTCCCGGTATGTAGTGGTCAAGTCTCCCAATATCGTGGAAAAATCAGATTAAATTTTTTTAGGAGATAAAATTTAAGACGAATGATAAGAACATTGTTTCAGTGGTTCGGACCAGCACCCTGACTGGATCAGCTTGACGGAGAGAATGTGCCAACTGCTTTCCCCTCTAGATGGCTCCATGCCCTTTATGAGCTCATCTGAAGAAAGAGAAATCAGGTAAACTGGGTATTGTGTGGCCGAATGGGGGTCGCGTGGCCGAATGGTTAACGCCCCGATACATATACCAACTTCTATACAAAAGACGAACCTAGTGACGACCCATCATGGGTTCTAAACTTGGCTCAGTAAAAATAATTCGGTTAAACTGACTGTGTCCTGAAATTTTAGTTTTTTAATGTACAGCTGTATGTAATTCCTAGGAATAGCTTAAAATTAGGATTAAACAACAATATTCATATAAACTGCATCATGTTTTACTTTATTATATAAACTTTTACTTTATTATATATACCAGTTCAGTAGTTCATGCTAGTAACTATACGAAAACTTTGGTTTTTATATCGCCCGTATTAAAATTGGAAATACCCAAATTTGAAACCAGTTGGTAGCTAGCTAGTGGGTTGTATCCTTGGAAATGCATTAAGCAGACATCTGTAACCTGACTGTCGGCATGAGGTATTTATCTATTGATTAATTCTATTATAAAACTCTTCATTATCCCCCTCACAGGGTTAAACTTAAACATACTATCCTATCAATTTCAATTATCAATTTAACACTGTTTAATTGCTCTAGTAACATGACTGCAGCCTTGCCACACTCTTATAGTTTCTCCTGTTATAACTTGATTTACAGCAGTTGATTTATCCTATCTTTAAAGATAAATGAGTGTATTATCCTTTTTTTTATACTCTCTTACCATAAGCCAATAAGGCAACATTGGAATTACTTTGGAGGATTTCTGGTGTTGACTAATTTTGAATATTTTGCAGGAAAAAAGCACTGCTTGAAAAACAAACCAAAATGATGGAGCTAACTCGGATTATTGGAAGAAAGTTGTTGTTTGAAGGAAAGCACAACCAAGCTGTTCCTGCAGCTGTGCAATCACTCAGGTGAATTTCTATTTTTTAGATTTCTTTTAACTGACTGATTTTAGACATAGAAAACCAACAATGGTAAACTGTGGTAACTCGCCGGTTTTTGGATGATTTTGCCTGAGAAATATGTAATTTTGATCTCAGTGTAGAAAATCTACACGATTAGTTTTAAATTTTCAGTAAATTTAAATAACTTGTAAGAAAAGTCCAAGTTTTGTTGAATTTATCAATGAAAACGTAATTTTTTTTCATTTAAAACATATTACTGGCCTGATTTTTAGCATAGCCACACACAACAACTGATAATTATAAAGTAGGTAATAAAAAATTTCTTCTGTTGCAGATTCAGTATTGACGTGCATGGACTGAACTCAGTAAGCCTGGTGCCTTCCTACTTGATCCTAGCAGAAGCCAGTATTGGTATGAACTACGAATAGTTTCACAATTTTGGACTAAATCACTTACTAGTATAAGTAAATTATATTATTATTAAATTGTTTAGCTGCAGCTTTAACAGTTTACTTTTTGTTAAGCTTAATATTTATTTATTATATTGTATCCTTTTCTTTTTAAATGACGTGTTTTAAGGACTGTTCGTTTTGCCGTCATTTCCCATTCCTGTGTCGTAATTTATTACGTTTGCCATTTTTAATACGGGGGCAAAAATATATAAACTAAAACTAAACTTAAGCTGGTCCACACACACATTAGTGAGTCGGTGCAAAGTAATTTGATTCGTATAAACTTGCTTGGGAGATTATAATTAAAATAAGGAAATAAACACATGCCGGCATCTCGCAAGCATGTTTGTGGACCTGAATTAAGATTAACTTTTAAAATGAAATTCAAATGCGCATTAAAAAATTCTGTGGCTAGCTTGAGACTTGAACCTGTAACCTATATTCATTAACATAACTAACCGGAGCCATGCAGCTATCAAACGCTTTAAAGCAGAGGCATGCAACATACGGCATGCGGCCCACAACACGGCCCACGGTACCTATTTATATAGCCCCATACAGACTTCATACTTTGTAGCCTATTAATTTAAAAACTTTTTTTAAATTGTAACGGCATCATTGGCATTTTTAAGCAAACAGAAAGATGTATTTCATGGTTACAAAAAGGACACTGAGTTAGTTACAAAACTTAGCTTAAAGATAGCTGAAGCAATTGCCGAAAACGGATAGCTGTCATTAAAACTTTTTAGTTATTCGATGGTATGGCCCCGGTTTCACTATACTTGTACGTTGTGGCGCTAAACAGTTGCACGCCTCTGCTTTAAAGCCTATTTCTGGTTTACAATGCTTTCACCCCATTCCCAGGACTTGGCAAGTTATCACAAGGTGACGAATACTTGGCACAAGCTGAATGGACAGTTCTCAAATCACCTGACGCAACAGATGCAGTGAAATCCAAATTATACCGGAACATTGGGTTGCTCTATGCTGCAAAAGGAGATTATGACAATGCGTTAAGAATGCTTTCAGAAGATGTAAGTTCAATTGAGTATAACTGCACTTTTATTGGAAAAATGTGTTTTTTACTAAGATGTTTCAGAAGACGTAAGTTGAATTGAGTATTCCTGGATGTTTATTGGATAATTTTGTTTTTTATTAATAATATGTAATTTTTCTTTTGTGTTTTTTACTTAGATGTTTCAGAAAGTTTAGGTTAAATTAAGCCTGGACTTTAACAAGGAAATTGTGTTTGCTAAGAAAATTGTATAAAATTGTGTTCTAAGAAAATTGTTATAGCTATTGCAGTGTGTTGTATATTTGACACATACCTTCAATTTAGTGGAACCCATTAATCCGCTGTGTTCAGGCAATGTCAGTTAAGTGCCTTGTCCAAAGACACAATCCACCAGATAGCAATCAGTTTCGAAGCTACAACCTTTCGGCTGAAAGGCGCCGCACTTAACTACCAGACTAACCGGTCGGATCCACAGATCTACCATGCAAGCAAGGAATGGGGAACATCGGACATCCGAGCCTGTGGTGGCTACTTCCATATGGCCAATGTATTCTTCCGACAGAATAAAATGGACGTTGCAGATTCACTCTATTCTAAAGTAAGGATTGTTTTAATACAAATAATACAAATAAAAAGACAAAATTATAAGTGATCCACTGGGACATAAATTGACTAATTCTAAAAAAACAAAACCATAAACTCATTTATCTCGTTGCATGTTTTTAAAACTTTGCTAAAATCCGTTTCTTTAATGATGTTAAACATTTGCAAACTTGTTGAATATTCTGTTTTTGTGGTCAATGTTGCTTAGGTTTAAGATAGCTGGTTTTCTGTGAGGGTAGATTAATGTATGGAGAACATGTTTTTCTTTATAATACTATGTTAAAATTGCTATTTTACCCAACTTGTTAGCTTAATATATAAGAACATTGGTTGTTTGCCTCTAATATTTAGTGCATCAATGGCCATTTAAACACCTTGTGTATAAACACAATTGTTATAGTTTTATAATAAACTTGTCATAATAATGTCAAAGTGTAATTTAAAGGAAGGATAGGATATTCATGTTTATCCCTGTGAATGGGAAAACCAAGGGGGTTAACACACGGGCAATCGTCGGATCACCTCCCGCCCACCGTCTGGTGACCGAGCTATTGCAGTGTGTTGTATATGATGGACATGTTCCTTCAATTTGGAAGAACCCATTAAGCCTCTGGGTTCAGGAAATGTCCGCAAAGTGCCTTGCCCAAGGACACAACCGACTAGCTATCGACCAGTTTCGCATCTGCAACCTGTCGATTGAAAGGCGACGCACTTACAAGCCTAACCGGGAAAGATTAAGTCCTCAGTTATCATGGCACATTCGTCCAAATTTTCCAAGCGATTAACCCTTTTTTTTCTACGAACTATTGCATATTGTATTATGGCAGGTAACTGACAACTGGTTCGATTTCCTAAAAGAAGCTGTGCAGCTTAGAGTAGCGAGTCCAGTGGCTGCTGGATTACTTGGACCGGAAAAAGTTGAAACCGAAGACGTGCTTTCTCTTGGTGAGTTGCGATCTCAAACCGTACTAGGCATCAGACAAGGTGACTGGAAGTACATGGATGGGATTTACTGGGTTGGAACATGCATAAAGGATAATTAGAGCATAAAAGGGTTGTAAACAGTGATGGGATTCAAGAGGTTTGCATGGGTTCGGTCGAACGCGTTCTTGAAACGTCCGGATAATCACCAATCCGATTCTTGCTTTTTACAGACATTAGACCTTAAAATTTTGAATCCCATCACTGGTTATGTACCATGTAAGTAAAGGGTAATATGGAATTGAAGGGTAATATGTAAATAAAGTGTATTATGAGCATGAATGGTATCTTATTTTGGCACCATTGCTTACATTAACTTAACACATATTTATGTAGTTGATTTGTTTTGTATTTATTAAAAACAGAAATATTTGGTATTGCATTAGCATCTGTATTTACGCTGTGTGAACAATATTGTTTAATAATTTGTTAATGTGTTCTTAAAAGACATGAACACACAGAGAATATCTTTCAATTTAAGATAGGTATCCAGATGGCTTCTGACGTTTATAACATTAACAATAAACTATAGTTTCCACAAATGGTGACCCCAACATGAGATACATTTGAAATTAATTTGAATTCCGAATTTTTCGTTTATCTTCTATACAGATGAAGCGCAAGAGGCAGAAGCCATGCAAATGCTGACAGCCGTGCTTGACATCAGAGAGCAGTCACCGAAACAGAACAACCTCTCCATCACCAAAACATGTCACACACTCAGCATGTTGTACTTTCTGCTAAACGACTCACTAAAGGTGTGTGGACAAATTTGTGTTCATGTCATAACTTAAATATTGTAGTTTATTTTATGAAGTACACAATGAAATAGTCATGATAACTTACTGTGGGTATAGTGTAACAATATTGTGATAATTACAATACACAAAGAAATGAGTTTAATTAACTGAACATAACCTTTGGCCATGTCATAATCTTATTTAAAATACTGCAATAGCTACAAGAATTCCTCGACTTGGGGTACCAGCAGATTATACTTGTTGTATAACCCAAGCCTCTGCGTTTTATATCTTTTATTGATTCTAATTTGTGGTATTAATTCACTTTCAGGCCCAAGAACTTGATAGAAAAGCAATAGAAGCATCCTCAAGGTTGCCAAGCAACAGTGAAACTATTTCCGTGCCAAATTTTTTAAAAGCGACCAATGAGAAAAGAGCGATGCGCACGTGAATTTATGAAATTTCTTACAAAATTTTGTTTTTCTACTAGTTTTTCTATGCTTACCATTTTGTAACTGTATAGAGCCCATTTCATATTTTATTTTTACCAATAGAAATTAAATACATTCAATCCAAATAAAAGATATTTTTATTATTGCATAATAAATAATGGGGTCTTGGATACAACAACAAAAACTAACGAAAAATGTACAATGTTATACAATTCGAACAGTTTTAACAAATTCAGAAAATTTGGATGAAAACCCTTCCATAATCAGGGGGAAAATACCAATTTCCATGGTAAATTACATTTACTGTAGAGTGAAACATTGCATACTGTGGTAGAGAAATAAAGCATGGAATTCTTGAAGATGAATTGTTGCTATTTTTTTGGTGGTAATCCACATACATCGGAACACTGTGGACATAAGAAATTTAATTTTTGTACTTAAAATTTTTATCCACCAGTTTTTGGGTTGTGTTTTTGAGCAAAGCATTTATCGGACATTCTCTCAACCTAGTCAGTGGGTTGGCCAAATAGTTAGAAATATGACTATTGTATGCAATTGTTCCGGTAACCCAATGGTGGACACAAGGTAATCTGATGATTTCTTGTGTAATAAGGCAGGCTTACTTGTTTTATTAAAACCGATTAGTGTGGTGGTTTAGTGCATCGCCTTTCAGCCTAAGGGTTGCAGATTCGAAACTGTTCGCTATCTAGTCGGTTGTCTCCTTGGGCAAGGCACTTATCGAAGTTTTCCGAACCCAGCAGATTAATGGTTTCTACTAAATTAAAGAAACGTTTAAATCATATACAACAAACTGCAATAGTTTCGGTAACCCGACGGTGGGCGTGAGGTGATCTGACGGTGGGCGTGAAGTGATCTGATCTTGTCTGTGTGTTAACCCCCTTTGTTTTCCCATTCACGGGGATAAACATGGATATCCTATCCTAATAAGAACATGAATATTTATAACAACCGAAAATATTCTACTTCTACAAATCAGGCTATCAGATTGCAAATTTATTGGAGTTTTCAGTTATTTTCACTGTTTTGGCCATGACCTATTTGAAGTTGCTGGTGCATGTTGAGAAGTTAAGAGCCTAGCCTATCAAAGCAACACAATGGTGACAATTATTGGCCACATCCGTTTTTACAGCCTTTACAAAGCACTAACCCACTACACTATTCAGCTGGACAAAACTATGTTTAGTTTGAAACCAAGTTTTCATGTAACTGAATGGTTGAAGTTTTCACTTACCTCAGGCTGAGCTTCAGTGCCAGCTTTTGCTTCTGCTTTGATGCCAAGTGCGTCCAAAATCTCTTGGTTTTTCATATGGTCGCTACCTTTTTGCTGCTTGTACAGTTTCAACACTTCACCACCTTAAAACACAAAATATGTAGGCCTATAACAGGTAGCCATGTATAAAATAGGATAGTCATGTGTGATATAGGATAATAAAATATATTATGCCTAGGTAAGAAAAAGCAAGAAAATTATTATATAATCCTGGTATTTGTCAAAGTGTCAGTTCCAATACTGCCCACAATTAGGTTACCTAAGATATAATGTGTCCATAGTCAGGTTAACAAGGACATAATGTGTTTGTAAGGTTACTTATGATACCATATGCATAACTCAGGTTACAAAGGACACTGTATGCCCACAGTCAAGTTACCTAAGCTATGATGTACCAAGGATATTATAATGTGTTTGTTAGGTTACTTAGGATACCATGTGCCCACCTGATATTACAAAGGACAACATTTGCCCACAGTCGAGTTAACTCAGCAGCTAAGCTATATATTTTGTTAAATGTTATTAACTTTTTCGTTCAACCCAATCCAATTGGTTCAAACAAAGTTAATTGAATAGCAGTACGTTTGAATCCAACAAACTCAAAGGGTAAGCCATACCGCTTCCACTAAATATGTACATGACATGGTTTTTAAATTATACATACAGGTATCAGTGTTTTGTTACTTGTATGCAATATGTGATTCATAAATAATTTAATATTTAAAACATAAACAACCTGTCATGTCTTTGTGGTAAAATTGACACAATAAATGAACCGATAAAATTCAGTCAATTTTTCTTCATAAAAACAACTTTATTTGAGATAATGTTGTTTTGTTAATATGTTTACAATATAATGAGACAAATATTGTTATAGTTCAAAAAAACATTTTTGCCATTAATATAGTTTAAGCTGTATGGAAATCTTTATATACTAAGTATAATTGCATTTAAATCACATTTACTTTAAGTCTTTGTGTAATTTATGTAATTTGTGTTTGCATATTAATTATGTGGATTCCTAAATGTTTATATTTACTCATATTGTAATAAGAAAATTTCTCCGAGAGAGTAAGGTCTTAACAATATCTTGTTTATCCATGTTAATGTTTGGTGTCTCATTTGCATCTATAACATTCAGTAACTATGCATTAGTTAGGTACAACCCATCATAAGTTCAAAAGATTTATAAGTTTGGTATTCGGATGTGTCATTTTATGGTAATTAGTTGCCTTGAAGGTCAAACTTACCAAAATTTAACATTATATATTAGGCACAAGGTATTCTAATCAATGATATAATTCTTTTATTTTTAAATAAATATAGCATATTCTTATTATTACCTTAAACACCCAAAACTGATAGTTTTACATTAGGCTCAACATAAATTATCCCCTCAGATTAAGTCAAATTAGATTACCTTTTTTGACAATGAGCACACCACCCATTTGGTACCAGTCTCCTTTAATGTTCCCACTTATTCCTTCCTTCTTCGCTTTGTTAGCTATATCCCTCGTGTCTTTATCCACAGCTGCACCTAGTGCTCCCATGAATGAGTAATTTGAAAATCCAAGGTCTGTATAACATTTCTTCTTCTCATCAATGTACAAATCTGGATAGGATAGAATAAGATATTCATGTTTATCCCCGTGAATGGGAAATCCAAGGGGGTTAACACACGGGCAATCGTCAGATCACCTCGCACCCACCATCGGGTTACTGGAGCTATTTCTGTCAGTAGAATATAGTACACACGTTCCTTTAATTTAGGAAAACCCATAATCTGCTGGGTTTAGGCAAGGTCCGTAAAGTGCCTTGCCCAAGGACACAACCGACCAGCTAACGACCAGTTTCAAATCTGCAACCTTTCGGTTAAAAGGCGTCCCACTAAACAACCAGACTAACCGGTCAGACAAAACAATGGAATGTAATAATATTTAATTTTCAAAAATCAAATACAGGTACTTCCTCGATTATCCGGTCTAGTCGGGACAGCGTTTCTTCAAAACCTGAACGGTTAAGTAAAAAAACGCATAATTGAATTCCTTTATTTAAACCAAAACAACGCAGCAAGAAGCAGATTCAAATAAAACTTACAGTAGGGCTATTTTATTGCCCCACAAAAGTTATTCCACCTCTCTCATTGAAATAGTTCTGAATCTGTCTTGTTAAATAAGAGCTTTGTGAGGTTACAATGACAATTAACAAGTCTTGAGCAAAATTGTAAAGTAACACTTCATTGGGTCCAATGGACGGATAATCGAATGCCGGATAAACGAGGGACGGATAATTGAGGAAGCACTGTATTTACAATTCTAGATGGAAGAATGAATTTGCTTCCTAAAATTAAAAATAAACAAATGGTATTACATTTGTAAGCTAAATCTTGATGTAAGAATAGTAAATTGTAATAGTTTAGTTATGCTTTGCGGTTATTGCAATACTAGCATGAAAAGTTTACCGTATTAAAATTAAAAGCTAAAAATGATTATTCACTAAATAATAATAGTCGTTTATACAACCGTTATTTTTCATTCATGTGTGTAATGATGTTTTTATGACATTAGATACCATAAATCGAAGCAAACATTGCAAAACCATTTTAATATTATAATGACAGTAGAACAGTTAGTTCAAAAACATTTAAAACAAAATATTGGAAAATATAAATGATTTCTAAATGCAAAAAAGATTAATTATTACCTCCAGAAAATAAGTTTAGCTTTTGAAATTCTTCAAGGCCGAGACTTTCAGGTGCAACACCCACTAAGTTTTACGTTATTCTTATCAAATATCGGTTGTAGTGAACTCATTTCCTTTGAAATCCATCTGCACACAACACAACCGAATCTCGGAGAAAATATACCACAACATCGCTATCTGCCCACAGCGAATCAACTTGAACCGTCTGCAGAAATATGTCTGGCGGTTAGGATAAGATAGGATATTCTTGTTTATCCACTTGAATGGGAAAACCAAGGGGGTTAACATACGGGCAATCGTCAGATCAACTCGCGCCCATCGTCGGGTTACCCAAGCTATTGCAGTATGTTGTATATGATAAACACGTTCCTTCAATTTGGTAGAACCCATTAATCTGCTGGGTTTAGGTTAGGTGGTAGTTTCAACCATCATTACAGGCATAATATTATATACATTATTATAGACTGTATAGTATAGGCACAATATTAGTCACATACAACACGGCATTATAAAATTATCGATTAAAGGTTACTCCAGTTTACAAATGCTCTTTTTGATAAATTTTTTGCCCACCAATTCTAAATTGTGCCACACCCAAAGAAATTCATATTGGAAAAAGCTTGTCAAAATTGTTAAATAAATAGCGAAAATGAATTAAAAGGTTTAAAATATATCGATTAAAAACTAAAGTTATAACAAATAAACAACACATATTTCTTCAAAAAAAATGCATAAAACTATGATCTACCTGGCTTCCATTAACTTTGGTTAAAGCATTTTTAGCAATTTTTTGAAGAATCTCAGACATTTTGTTGATGTGATTGATTATTTTTGTGAAAATCAAAAATCTAAAAGAAATTGTGTTATTACTATTACAGCTATAATTACGCCACTGGCTTTGCTAATACTAGATCGGCTATCGTGACGTCGAGTTTTCGTTGAGAAAATACATCTACTGCTTACGTCAGTAGTAAACCAGGCAAATTGATACCCCACGCGGCGTTTACGTGAACGATTGTATAACTGGATGACAAATACTGTTATGTAACAGTGGACTGCTGTACGTCACTGAACAATCAAAAATATATCATGTTTTCTCTATGGGGAAATCCCTAAATAAATATTGCAAGATAATAAAAAGACTTTTCAGAAGTACACTGTAATTTTAAAAAGACTTCGCTGCACTCGAAACTTCTAATTGAGTGTAACTGCGCCGTTATAATTTAAAAATGGAGAAAAAACTAAAATAGGCGTTGCAAAACGTTTTTAAACCCTTTGTTTAATGTCTATCTGTAGTAATTTCCGCTTTAGCCATTACGTCTGTCTTTTTCAATACAGCAATAACCTATGAGCCTGTATGATTTCAATGGTCAAAGGAAATTAGTTGTATCTGCGTCTCAATGCACCGTATTTTAAATTGTTCTGCCGGTTGGATTGGTCATGGCGTATGGGTTGTTGGCTGACAGTTTGTGGAATCAAAACCAGCTAATACATTGCGATTTGTGTCCTGGGGCAAGGCCTCTCAAGTTTATAAAACACAGTGGATTATTGGGTTGATTAAAGAAATGAAAAAAAATTCTTTATTGTTTATCATACTATCTTCATTGTTTATCAACACCATCGACTTCCCCATTATGTGCTCAGTTAGGATATTCATGTTTTATTCACGTGAATGGGAAAACGCAATGTCTTAACCAGAGTTATTGTAGTGTGTTGTGTATGATTTTTAGACGTTCCTTTAGTTTGTTTGAACCCATCATCCATTCAACTGGGTTCTGGCAATGTCCGTTAAGTGCCTTGTCTAAGGACACAACCGAATAGATAGCGACCAATTTCGCACCTGCAACCATTTCGATTGAAAGGCGACGCACTTAACCGTTAGACCAACGGGCCGGACTTCTGCTGAAAGGCGACGCATGGCCATCGGTCGAGAAAAGTATGCGCAACTTTACATCCATTTCGGCTAATGTTTTCAGATTCTTTTATTAAATTTATTAAAATCATGTTTGCTGATAGCAAATCAAAAACTGTTTTCCTTGTTAAGAGTACATAGATAATTATGGTAAAAAAACTGAATTTGGCGCATTTAAAATATGTTTTCAATAATTTAAAGAAACAATTTCCAAAATTTGGGAGAATTGATATATGAATTTCCACGGTAAAGTTCATTCACTGTACAATGAAACTGCATACTGTCGTAGGGAAATAAAGCATGAAATTCTTGGAGTTGAACTATTGTTTTGGTGGTAATCCACATGCATCAGAACACTGTGGAAATAAGAAACACTGTGCTTAAATATATTAATAATAAACAAAAATTTTCCGTTTGTTTAAAAAACCCAACACACGATCATTGTCTACCAAAATTAATAAATCAGTTGCAAACAGCAAATTTTTATGAAGTTTTAGATGTTAATCTTATTGGGAATGACCTAAGCCGTTGTTGGATATCAAGGTTATGTCTATTATGTGCTAATCTAGCAATATATTGCAATGAGTGCAACCATACCAAAGATCCACCGTTGCTTATACATTATCAAGTTTAAAACTGACATTGAAACTAGATGATGGCTGGTGGTTAGGTACTTGTGCAACCTTACTAACCCTAACTCTAACTCTAACCCTCAAGGCAAACCAAGTGCTCCAAGCCATCGTGTAGTAAGTAGAGGTACCACAATTATCATATTTAATTGATAACAATCCTATTCAACATGCTAGAATAGCTTGGGTAGCACAAGTTGGGCCAAAGGTAGTTTTATTATTGCTTATTCAATACTACCCTTTAATTTTTTATCAACAGTTAAAAACTTAGAAACCATTTCCTAACTGACCCCATTGAACCATGGTATAACTGTGTTTTGTAAAGACCTTGTTGGAAGATTGTTGTTTTTAAGTAATTTAGAATGTCATGCCAATTTTTGCTTTCACACCATTAGAGCATAATTTAAAATGTTTATTAAAAAAAAAACTAAAAATTAGGAGCAAAATACATTGTGCTCTAAAAAAGGAGAAATAATCAACAATAAATAATAGGAATTTAAATAGGTTTATGCATACTTCTGGCTGAGTTTCAGAGCCAACTTTTGCTTTTTCTTTAATGCCAAGAATATCCAAAACATCTTGGTTTATCATGTGGTCACTGCATTTCTGTTGCCTGAACAATTTCAACACTTCACCACCTAAAAACCAAATATTATATTTTAAAATTTTAAAACACACAATGGGGATATAACAGAGGTTTAGAATACAGACGTTTTTATGCTAAAGCAAAATCATATACAGGAAATAACCTATAGAATATGGACAAAAAGTAAATAGGATTAAAAATTTCTAGTGAATTAATCCTTTACAATATTGTTACCTTTAAGTGCATGAATTGGTAGAATAGTTACTAAGTTAAGAAGTTTTGCATTCTAACTTAGTCTATGAAGATTAACTATAGTGCCTGATTAGTCCCTGAAAGTTGAATAACTAAATAAACTACTCTCTCAAATTAAAATTTAAGTAAAATGAATTGTGATTGTCTGTGTTGCAGGCGTGTCTCTTTTATATGGTGCTTTTTAGCATTTTTAATTATTCTCAGTCACGCCGAAAGTCTTGGTATTTTGAAACCAAGTCATTTGGTTTTCTTGTCGGTTTAGCTTTCCCAACTGTCACAAATATACTTGTTTAAGCACTAAAGAATATTAGAATTTGTGTTGTTTATCTGAGTAGAATTTGGTCTGGATTTAATTTAAAACTAGTCCTAACTATCCAAATTATAGATTTTTACATTACTATGACTTGCTCTTTAATAATGTTTCCTTATTTTTACGATTAACATGGATGAAACAGGAATATCCTATTATATTATACTTCCTATCTTTTCCAGGCTAACCATTTTAAGCGTTTTTTCTGTTCCTTAATTAAGAATTTATATTGCTATGTTATTTCTTTATTGTAAATGCTATGCAGGGTTCGAATTAAGGGATCGCGAATCGCTATTCGCGAACCGTTTTTTAAAGTTCGCGAATTACAAAATTTAACAAAATCGCGAAAATATAAATTACCGTTACTGATTTCGCGCACTTTTAATAATAAATCATCAACAAAGTTAATATAACATCGTTTGCCTTCAACATAACATTTAACAATGGAATTACTATTACATTTATTTACCTTGCTTTTACTTTGCATTATTGACGCATAATAAGCATTTCTATCATTACGCAACAATAGCCATTATGCGTTAATATACCACGATTTCTTTATTTATGATTGGCGGAGATGCAACACACCCCTTTATAATAAGGTTATATGGTGATTTAACAAGTAAGATTACTCGTTTCAAAGGCTTCGTTTCGTCGATATTCGTCCTATCCTACACACATTAACTTACGATACGTTTATTGTAGTTTATCATTACTACTATATAACGGTACTGTTTACTTAATGAATTATCTTTCTGGCTTTAAAGATTAGTTTGAGAGGTTCTGAAACCGCATTCTAAGGCAATTTAACATGGGTAATGCGCGAAAACGATTTTCTCCTAACCCACGCATTTCGCGAATCGTTTCAAAATCGTTAATTCGAACCCTGCTATGCACTAAATAGGTAAAAAACATAAAGAAAGCTATTCTTGCTTAAATGATAGGATGCTGCAACATGTCCCTTTAATGTCCCTACGTGGTTACGTCAATGAATTGGAGAAATCATCAATATACTATATGTTTGAATATTTTTGTAGATTTAAACAGTGAATTTCTCCTACCTTTTTTAACAATAAGCACACCTCCCAGTTGGTACCAGTCTCCTTTAAAATTTCCACTTATTCCTTCTGTCTTAGCTTTGTTTGCTATATCCCGTGTGTCTTTTTCTAAAACAGTACCAAGTGCCCCGAGAAGTGAATAACTTGAAAATTCAAGGTCCGTATAACATTTCTTCTTTTCATCGATGTACAAATCTGGATTAATAATATTATTTTAGGGTAGAAAAATATCATACCTTAATATAAGAAAGGTTATTGGTAAGAAATTAGAACCATAGTGGTATTTAATGCGATATTAGCTTGTAAAAATGTCTGTTTAGTCTGCACAGCGAGCTTAAAACACTTTAAAACTGTACATGTAAATTTCCACCATGACTAAGTTAAACCAATTACCTCCAGTAAATATATTCAGGTTTTGGAATTCTTCAAGGCCAAGAATTTCGGGTGCGACACCGACATGTTTCACGTTATTTTCATCAAATATCGGTTGTAAGGTGCTCATTTCCTTCGCTATCCATCTGCAGATAACGCAACCGAATCTTCGGATAAAATGGATCACCACATCGCTATCTGCCCACAATGAATCAACTTGGACAGTCTGTGGAAAGTATTGGTGGTGGAATATTTGATTAGACTTTAAAAGAGTCAGAGATTTGCAGGTAGCAGAAGGGGTGGAGGATTGAAACCAAACATTGGACAGTTGTATTCTTGGGCAAGGCACTTATCACACAGCACGTGACTGAAAACTGAAACGTCGCAATCATACATATGGTACAACACACTCTGGGACCCAAACAGTGGGTGTAGTACTCCAACAATTTTCTATGGAAATACCTCTTTTTTCATTGACAAGGGTAAAATATGAATATTCTCTCCATGGTTGTTTTTTTTTTGGATATATAATTTAATAGTAAATATAATGCAGAAGTGGCAAAACACAGAGGAAAGTATTACCACGACAGGTATTCATTCCATTACATAATCTACCTCGGCTGATTATGACACACTGCAATAATTGCAGTGTAACCAGACCGTGAAAATATGTATTCTAAGTTCTGACCATGTTCGTGCATATTGTTTAGGTGGCAGGCCTAAACAAATACCAGTATCCATTTATATACATCAGCTTATGTAAAAAAGTTAATACAGAAAGGTATTGATTTTTGGTATTTTAAGAATTCATGACTTACACTATGACACTGTATATATTATTTAAATTGGGGTGCCTCTTATTACTGCAGGATCGCTTGGAACCCTAACCCTTCAATTAATCCAAGGCCTCCAAGCGATCCTGTAACAATTAGAGGTACCCATTCCCGTATGGAAAGTACGTCAATTTTCGCCGAGATCTCGAGTGTGCACACGCCAAATATTTAAGTGTGCCGTGTGCAAACGTCCAAGAGTGCACACTTCAAGTGTGCACAAAATCTTTTTGTATTACTATTTTGTAAAAATCTTTAACAAACATATCATTCTATTCTAAATCTATCGTTTCCATCAGCTAACATATCTATCTACGTTACAAAAAACGTACTGACAGTAAATTACCCGAGGTCCAGAGGTAGGTTTACAGGTTTGTTGAAAATTACGATGTTTATACTGCCAGCTCACGAGCATGTGTAAAATTACCCAAGTGTGCAAGGACGCAGGGAAACAAAAAAACTCGAGTGTGCAGCTGCCGTACTTTCCATACTGGTACCCATTGAATTGTATAGACTACCTGGCCTCCATTCACTTTGGTCAATGAATTTTTTGCAATTTTTTGAATGATGTGAGACATTTTGTTGACGTGATTACCACTCACAGAATAAAATACCTGATTTTTTATTGCTTTAAGTTTTTTGTTTACTATAAAATAAAGAGGGCTAATTATAACAATTACTACCGAAACAGTATAAAGAGGTTACACACCAAATGAGGTAAAACCACAGACATTTCAATATACTACTTATACTAAAACTATTTATTATACCAAATTGACGGACGAGTGATTATCATGACGATTAGTAAATAAGAACAAATACTGGTTACGCCTTGCGCAATCTGGTTAATAATGACAAAGCAAAATCAAAATACAGCAGGTTCTTTCAAAGGGAAATAACCTAATATGTACGGTGGCCCATAAGGGCAATCCTGAAATTTTATTTCAGTCTACAAAACTATTTCATGATCGACAAAAATATTTTCAAATCGACAAATATATTTTCAAATCGACAAAAATATTTTCAAATCGGCAAAAATATTTTCAAATCTGCAAAACTCTTTTGCCGATCGGCAAAACTATTTTGACAATCGGCAAAACTATTTTGACAATCGGCAAAACTTTTTTGTAGCCAATCGGCAAAACTATTTTGACAATCGGCAAAACTATTTTGACAATCGGCAAAAGTATTTTGTCGATCGGCAAAACTTTTTGTAGCCAATCGTCAAAACTTTTTTGCCGATCGGCAAAACTATTTTGACGATCGGCAAAAATCGGCAAATCTTTTTTTGTAGCCAATCGGCGAAACTCTTTTACCGATCGGCAAATCTTTTTTTGTAGCCAATCGGCAAAACTCTTTTGCAAATCGACAAAAATATTTTCAAATCGGCAAAACTCTTTTACCGATCCGCAAATCTTTTTTGTAGCCAATCGGCAAAACTATTTTGCCGATCGGCAAATCTTTTTTTGCAGCCAATCAACAAAACTCTTTTGCAAATCGACAAAAATATTTTCAAATCGGGAAAACTATTTCGCCGATCCGCAAATCTGTTTTGTAGCCAATCGGCAAAACTATTTTGTCAATCGGCAAAACATTTAAAGAAACCGAAAATCTTTAATTCACTGTCGACCTAAGTATTTTCGAGTCGACAAATGTAGGGGAAGAGTGGGTAAAATGGGCCACGTGGGTAAAATGGGCCCCCTCCAATTTTCAATATATTTTGAAGAATAAAAATTTGCTGCAAGAACCAGTGTCAGTATATCAAATGATGGAATCTCCAAACCGAAGTTTGAGCGTGAAATCACCAAACTCAATGTTTTCTGTAGCTATTTAGGTTTGAGAAGGTCTGAATCTAAATTTGCAATTTTTGTTTTCTGCTAATATATAATAGAAAAGATCAAATACTAAAATAACTTTTACTGTAGTTAAATAGAACTATATAGCCTAGACCTACTTTTACTGGTAGAAATAAAACTTCTTTTTTAAAATTTTTGTTATAGAGATTTTAAGTCGTATGTTGGCACCTGTCTAATATGGGCCCCCTGTGTTCATTTGGTAACTAACGGGGCTAGAATTAGCATTAACAGTACTAAAGGGCTAGACTAAGCACTACCAGTCATATTATGTGTTTCACAATAAACTAAACGGGTTTTCTAAATGCTATTAATAACATGAATTGATAGTTATGCTTCCACTAAAGTAGCAAGGTGTTATTGCATTAGTATACTAGTAACTGGGTATTAAATAAAAAGTAATTGCTGTAATCCAAAGTGTTAAATTAAAAAAAAACAACTACATCATAAAAATAAAAGTAATAACATTGTTTATATGGGAAGCGAATATTGATACTGTTATCTGGCGAAATGTTAATGTCGAAAACGGGCCGGGGCCCATTTTAGACTACACCCTTGTCTAAAATGGGCCACTAACGAAATATTTTTCTTTGTTGATAAAATATATTTAACAAAAATTATTAGAAAGTTAACATGTTATGTGTGAAGACTTTGGTATTAGGTGACACCACATGAAAAACTTAAGTCCATCGGGCTTTATATCAGTAAAAAATCCGATTTGCAACTAAAGGGCCCATTTTACCCACTCTTCCCCTTACCCAAAAGTACTACTTTAAAATGTGCTTCATTTCCTAAAACACAAACCTGTCTAATTTCTAATAATAGCCTACATTCTTCAAATACAAAATCTTCTTTCTAATTAAATGCCTTGGTCATCGAGTGTAATGTATACTGAGTAGTGAAACCTAATCGCATATAACGAACACGGGTCGGAAAACCTGAACCGTCTAGCTCCACTTTATTCGCTCTCGCCGTATTGAGCTCGCGTAAAGCAACTGTAGTTGAATATGTTTATTCAACGCTAAGCACTAGCTACCAATGAGTAGCCCCGTTCAGCACGAACAAAGCTTT
>CH002018.1:447809-461419 GCA_000149265.1 Ciona savignyi
AAAAATGTGTGTGACGATAATAAAAATAATAAATAGAAAAAAAACGTTTAAAATGACAGCATCAGGGAGGGGTTAGGCCTGGTTAGATGGGGTTGGGGTGACCAGGCCGGGTCTTTGGCGGGATAATGGAGTTGGTGGTGGAACCTGCAGAATGGAATATTGCCAGGGGACGTGCGATAGTCCGACCAGGACTAGGGTCGGGAAAGGGGAGTGGAACAAAGGGTAGGAATTTAAACTAAGTAGCTTTAAACATAATTGATTTACAAAGGCCGACCGGTGATTAAGAATTTAACGGGGACGATTTGGTTCAACGAATGAGATATAATGCTACTCAGTGGCGCGCACGGCGTCTATTTTATTTTATCCAAGCCGTCCGCACGATGGCCGGACCGTCACCGCTGCTTAACAACAAACGGGTTTGTGTCGTCAGCCGTATACAAAGGGTGGGGAAGGGACTATTTATAGGGTGATTAAAGAATGATGCGATGAAAGGGTGGGAAGAGGATACAAAACAACTTGAATGCACCTCCGCGACTTAAATCAATTGTATATAATATAAATGCGAAGGTAAAAAACTAGTCGCTTACTAAGTCGGTTGTGTCAGTTGAGAAAGGCACTTAACAAACATTGCCTGAACCCAGCAGATTAATGGGTTCTACCAAATTGAAGAAACGTGGTTATCATACGCATCACGCTGCAATAGCTCCGATAACCCGACGGTGGGAGCGAGGTGATTTGGGGATTGCCCGTGGGTTAACACCCTTGTTTATTCATGTTGATAAACATGAATATCCTATCCTATCTACTATCTCCAAAAGTACTCACATATATCCAAAATCGAAAAAGGGAATTTGCCAGGTATTATATGTCTTGGAGAAACAGCTATTTTCAATCCAAAAGTTTTAAGTTTATTTCATTATAAACTGAAATAAACATAGAACAATAATTAAACTGCGCTATTGCACAACAAAGACGATAATGAAAGACGTAAAATAAGCAAGTCTGCAGTACCTATATATTCAGATTATTGCATAGAATAATTATGTTTTATCCTCGTGCGTGGGAACACGCAGGGGCCATTAACACACCGGCAATCAATAGATTGCCCACCTTCGGGTTAATAAAGCCATTACAATGTGTTGTATATAATCAAACTATTTTTTTATGGTTTAGTACAATCATTAAGCCAATTGATTCTAGAAAACTCCGTTAAGTTAAAGTGCCTTGCAAAGCCAGAGGTTGGTTACGATGAAGCTATATAGGATATAGGATATAGGATATTCATGTTTATCCCCGTGAATGGGAAAACCTAGGGGGTTATCACACGGGCAATCGTCAGATCACCTCGCGCCCATCGTCGGGTTACCGGAGCTATTGCAGTGTGTTGTATATATGATAGACACGTTCCTTCAATTTGGTAGAACCCATTAATCCGCTGGGTTCAGGCAATGTCCGTAAAGTGCCTTGCCCAAGGACACAACCGACTAGCTAGCGACCAGTTTCGCACTTTCAACCTTTTGATTGAAAGGCGACGCACTTAACCGTTATAGGCCAACGGGCCGGACTAACTTTCTGTACTACGAGATATACAATAGGCTCAGAAAATATTAGAGCCTTGGCCTATAGTCGACGTTTTCATTTGTCGAAAGTAAAAACAAATCACATGTTTTAAATTGCAAACTATTTTTTTTTTATTTCAGACAACATAAAACCGAGGCCTGGAGCATGCATGTTACCTCACAACTAGTTCTTAAAAATTGTCCGCGTATATATATATATTACCTTTGCTTTTAAACATTTACTAAATATAAAATAATAATATTTTGGCAGTTAATTTATCTGTAAATCACTTATAACAATAATTTTGGCAGTTAATCTTTCTGTAAATCACTTATAATAATAATTTTGGCAGTTAATCTTTCTATAAATCACTTATAATAATAATTTTGGCAGGTAATCTTTCTGTAAATCACTTTTTATGTCACATAAAATAAAATAGACATCCCTACGTGTTCACAGTTCTATCTATACTGGAGTGTATCCCGCATTGATAGCGGAAATCATGCAGCACGACAATATGAGAACCAGAATCTCCATTATAAGGATCACGATTGCGACCCCACCCGCAGCGTACAGATAAGGCTTCATAACAGTGACGCATCCCTTGGTATAGAGCGTACCAGCTGGGGTTACGGCGGCGTGGGTTGTGGCTAAAAATTTGAAAGATTGTGTTATAGGCTATATTGTTCGACTGGTTAGCTCGTAGTTTAGTTTAGTTTTAGTTTAGTTTAGTTTATTCATTTTTTGCCCCAGTTTTTAAAAATGGCAAACGAATATAATCACGATACAGGAACAGGAAAAGACGGCAAAACGAACAGTCGTTAGAACACGTCAGTAAAAAAGGATATAAATTAATGAATATAGCGGACGCGGCCGCCAAATCTAGTTAAATGAACAATATTTAAATCCAGTTCCGATTTAGTGATCGATTTGCACTGTCAACCGAGTTGGTAAAAAACGAAACCATATTATATCCGACATGTTCATTACACTTCAATACCTGTATGGTAATACATAGCGGTGGGCACATGGTAAACTAGAAAATACTCTTATTAAAGTGGCCACATTCGTTTTTGCACCCCCGGTATATATATAGATGTTAGAATCTAGATCATTTACTATCATTTGCGAGATTAAAGCTGTTCTTGGTTTAAAATTTTGTGTAATACAAACAAATTTTGAAATTTAACGAATACATCGTTTTCCGAACCGTGGATGAACATTAGTAAACTTTTAGTACTTATATGTTTCAAGATGTTATTCCAATAGATTGATCATTGTATTTTACCTAACGCAATATATTATTTTCAAAAATGACCACGTTAAGATAATACATGCCACACCCATGTTATCCACACACCGCTAGAATTGAAACGACCAAAAAACATTGGCTTTCCCAGCTGACAATTGTGCTTTATACTATCTGTGTAAGCTAAACCTACCCTGTGCCGTTGTGCCTGGTTGATGTGCGGTGGTTGCCACTTTTGGTGCGGTGGTTGCGACTTTTGGTGCGGTGGTTGCGACTTTAGGTGCGGTAGTTGCCACTTTTGGTGCGGTAGTTGCCACTTTTGGTGTTGTAGTTGCCACTTTTGGTGCGGTGGTTGCGACTTTTGGTGCGGTGGTTGCGACTTTTGGTGCGGTGGTTACGACATTAGGTGCGGTAGGTTGCCACTTTTGGTGTTGTAGTTGCCACTTTTGGTGCTGTAGTTGCCACTTTTGGTGCTGTCGTTGCCACTTTTGGTGTTGTAGTGACGACTGGTACAACAACTGCTTTTGTGGTAGCTGGCTTCGCCGTTACTGTAGCCACGATAGCTGAATTATGAAAAAGCTGCAGTTACCCAATTCTGCAAATTTCTATTTATAAACATTTCATATTAGACGATTAAATATTTACCGGCTAATGTTGGGCTCACCACCGTGGCTGAAGAGTTGGTACTAAAATGCAATTGAAACAATTAAGGATGTTGTAATGTCCCGTTTACAAAGTATATACAAAACATAAGTTTTTGTTAAAAAAAACGATTGAAACTTTGTTATAAATGGTAGAAAACGACGGTAAACCCCGACTCACGCTCGTTTACGCCTGCCGTGAACTGCAGTTGAATAACAAGCAGTAGGCGGATTGCCGTTATAGTCTTTTGGTCCATTGAACCCACAGCAGTGGAATTTCGCTTCAAATTTTCCGAACATCTATAAAGGAAGCAATCATTGACGTAAATGCCGCTTTTGGTTTAGTCACAATGTTTACGGAAAGAGTGTTTTAAATTCGTTCTAAACTCACCGTCTGAGCTGCCAACTGAGTTGCTATTGTGTGTAAGTTACTAGGATTTGGCTGTATGTTGCCGTGGAGGGTCTTCATAATAAAGGCCTTGAAACAAAATAAGTTTAATAATCAAACCCATACGCCGAAACTCTGTCGCCGCTAAATACCTTTATGGCTTCGTATTTTACAAAGCAAACTATAATTCCCGACATTTGAATAAGGAAAATAATCAGCATCACTACGAAGTAGGTATACAGAAGGCACTTGCTCTCTCCCATTGCTCCCCAGCACCCGATTAACCTGTAAGAGGACGCCGTTACTTCCTGCTAAGTTTCCACTGATATTCTGGTACTTACGATAGCATTGCTAGGAATAGGCCGATGGCAAACAAAACGTAAAGTCCGTCCAGAAGAACGGTTGACTTGGTTTGGGTGACCATATCGTGCAATGCACTGCCTTTGTTGAATGCTCCATAGCCGGCTGGATAATGTAATTTATGGAAATACTTATTGCGATAATAAAGTTTAAATACATATCAACGCATTTGTTGTGCTAATGTCGGCTGGGTTGTCACCAAGGCATAAAGATCCTATAGCCAGAATAGTGCTTTGATATAACTTCTTTTTTGCGCAGTTGTTTCATCGAGCAAGGCACATTACCGACCACATTTTAACAAGTAGATTCTGATGGTTTGTATAAAAACACGCAGGCTATGCAATGTCTCGAAAATAACAAAATGTAATAGCTTTGGCAATTGAAGTGTAGAAACGTATTATCCCACAATAATATCGGCTCTTCAACACATAAATTTCCAACGCAAATTATCCCACGACACCCGACGACAGTATATGTAAATTCTGCTAAGTCGATTTGCTTACCAGTTAACGTATAGTAATATAACACCGGTTCTGGTAAATACTTACCTAAACCAGCCATGACTACTCCTCCAATAAAGAATATCATATTAATAAAAACAAGTAAGCATTTTGTAACTTTACTACTACAGGCTTCCATTTTGGTCACTAAATTTTAACAATCTGTATAATATCAGAATTGTGCAAGAACATTTTAAATTTAAATTGTGTTTTTTTACGCTAAGATTCACCATAATAAAAAGTTTGGTTTTGCATTTATCTAATCTATAGAACCTGAAGTATTTCATCTGATACATGTTTTTTACTCGTTATATAACTAATGCTATTTATTTTCTGCTTATTTTACATTCCAATTCCAGCTTCGTTTTGTTCTAAGTCCTTATATTTGTACAAAGCGCAGCATATGGCATGTTGGGCTTCTTCAATTTCCTTACTCTGTCAGGCTATATTTCCCGGCTGTGCTATCCGAATAAACAGGAAGTAGTTCGTCAAAATCGCACCGATCAAAATTGATCTATTGTTTGTCATTATCAGCGCAGGCAACTGCGAGAGAGTTTCTTGGTAATAGTTTGAGCCCATATTCCAGTTAGAGAACTGTTTGCCGGTATTATTCTACGAAATGTTCGGATTTATTTATGTCAAAAAAGAAAACATATTCGTTTACACCGGCCCAGCTGTTCTGTTTAAATATATAATAATGACACACGCCTAAATTTCTTGTAGGAAAAGTGGTAGGTATTATGAGTTGCCAATAACTTGGTGTAAGATATACAATGTTTTTATCTATATATTTAAACAAAGTTATTGGCTACTCATATTACCTACCAGAAATTTAGGCATGTCTCATTATTATAATTGTGGTAATTTTTTAATGGGCCAAGCTGTGAACCTATGATGTACTTGTTACTAAGATCATTTTAGATAAAGAAATATGAATCGATCGTATAAACCAACTGCCACACAACGACGGAGGTCGAAATTTCCACCTTCATAGTTTCTACCGAACACGTCGTTCCGCTTACCGCAGGATGGCAGACTAGAGACCTCGCGAATTAATTTCTTGTGTTATTTGGCGAAGGGCAGAACAAAATGTTGTGCAGAATTCAAAGTAACTTATTTTAAAATACCCTAAAAATTTGTAGCTTTTGCGACTGGACATTGGACACGCGAGTTATCTGTTGATACAGCCTTTGCTATGTATTATTCTCGGTGATGTATTGACACCAGGATATAAATGACACTTAATATGCCTACTTCTGGAGATAGGTTTAACTCAAATGCTACAGTTATCACTCCTTTATATCGCAAATGTTTTTAGGTGAAATTGAATGTTTTAAATATGCAATCACAGAAATCTCATTTTGTAAGTAGGCCTATCTTTTGGACATGAAGAAACCCAACATGCCATACATAACTACAGGGTAACATGTCCCGATAAATGTATTGTCTGTCCAGCAGGTTCTGGTATCTTCTTATCGTGTTGATATTCATGTTTATCCCCGTGAAAGGGCAAACCAAGGGGTTTAACACACAATTGTTAGATCACCTCGCGCCCACCGTTGGGTTACCTGAGCTATTGTAGTGTATTGTATAACTAAGACATTGCTTCAATTTGGTAGTACCCAATAATCCGCTGGGTCCAGGCAATGACCGTTGCCCAAGGACCCAATCGACAACCTAGCGACTAGTTTCAAATCTGCAACCTTTCGGCTGAAAGGCATCGCAATAAACCACCAAACCAACCGGTCGGACAAGAGACCACAAGCCGTGACAAATATTAGTGATATAATGCATCCTGTGTTACCTTTTTCGAAAGTAAACTTGACAAACTTGAGCATTCTATATTAACTTGGAAAATACAAGTCCCCGATTATTATTACCCAAAATGGGAAGCGTCGTGTTAGTAGCAATTTAATCCAAGTGGCGGGGGTATATTTTGATTAACCATGTAGTGTGTTTAAACGATGTAAAATTTGCGAGATCTGGGGTAATAGTTGTAATGTAAAATAATAATATTGTATAATTTACCTACAGAAATCTTAAATATTTTTTTCAGTAAATGTACAAGCAAAAATAAGGCAGTCCGGTGCGGTATTGATTTATAAATTCTTCTTTCACGTCTCGGGTTAAAGTAACTTGTGAAGTGAGAAAACAGTTAATAAGAATCTGAAAAATAATGTTTAGGTAACAATAATATAGAATTTTACAATGCGTTTCAATTTTTAATGACCTGAGCCCGAGTTGCTATCTAGAAATATATTACATGAATATCCTATATTACAATATTGATTGCATAACGCCACATTCACCAAAATGTAGGCAGTTTTGAGACTTCCATTTTGTAGAAGTAAAACCAGCGCTCGATGAGTCATTACTAATTACCATAAGCTTTTTAAAGTATATAAAAAAGACACCAGAGATGAAATCCAATATTCATTTTTACTATTGTTATAGGGTAAGATTTGGCATGTTTTTCCTGTAAAAACACAAGGGTATTATCACACAGGTCACTTTATTTTTTTAAATCCAGGTTACTAAAGCTATTACATTGTGTTATATATGCTTAATAAAAGATTGGGTAGAAATTGATCTACTATATTTTATTTGAGTTTAAAGTGGTTTGCCTAAGAACACAACCATCTAACGAGAGCCCAGTATGGAAAGTACGGCAGCTGCACACTCCAGTTTTTTTCCCCCTGCGTCTTTGCACACTTGGGTAATTTCACAACAAACCTGTAAACCTACCTCTGGACCTTGGGTAATTTACTGTCAGTACATTTTTTTGTTATGTAGCCGACCCTATGTTACGTAGATAGATATGTTAGCTGACGGACACGATAGATTTAGGTTAGAATAATATGTTTGTTTAAGATTTTGGTAAAACAGTAATAAATAGGAGATTGTGTCTCTTGGACGTTTGCACACTGCACACTTACATATTTGGTGCGTGCACACCAGAGATCTCGGCAAAAATTGACGTACTTTACATACGGGACGAAAGCTGTCTGCACTAGTACAACCTTTTAACTGCCTAAAGACCAACAGTGATCTTATACCGATTGAGCTAACCGTTTTAACAACTACTTCTTTGTTGTTATTTTGTATATACTTATTTACAGATTACAGCAAATAACAATGTACAGTATTCTCGGTGTCATTTGAAATTTCCAAAAAATGGCAAAAAGTCATCTTCGTCTTTTGGCAACGAGCAGTGAAAGTGAAGACTCCAGTGATGAGGAAGATCGAAGAGGTCCTCCGGAAGACCCGATCCTAGGAATATCAGATGATAGTGATGAATCTGATGATGAAATGGATAATGAAGATGTTCATGACCCAGGATCTGATGGTGAGGAAAATATGATCTTGTCTGAAAAATACATCATTTTTCCAAGATCTATTTATTTTTTTACATTTTGCAAAAGTTTATGTTGTCTTGGGCTTGCTTACTCCATGCAATGAAGACTCAGAAGACTAAAAAGTTTTGCTAGTTTTTTTAAATACACTTATCAGTTTTGATAGATATTTTAGCAACCAACCAAAGCACAATGCATGTTTGTATCAATGGTTAAAACATCTCATTTTAATTTTCATATATGATCCAAAGTTTAAGTCATTTTTGTGTTAGGTAAATATATTCTGTTACAAAATATATGACTTATTTTTATTCAACACTGATATTTCAGTATGGTAACTGTTATTTTAAATGTCTTTTTACCAAGAATCATTTAGTTAAACTGTTACTAAAAACAGGACAACATTTACAGTCTACAGTTAAAACAGGACAACATTGAGATCTAACAGTCTGCATTATCAAACAGTTGACGAATCTTGTGCAATCTGCCTGAATGAGTTCACAAAGCAGAAGATCGGAGTCCCTAACAATTGTCGACACATCTTTTGTGTGGATTGCATACTGGAATGGAGTAAGGTAACAGAACAAATTGTGAAACAAATCGATTTGTAACAGAGTCTGTCCAACTTCTCAAATAATTTTAAAAAGTAACAAAAACGATGTACAATGACGTTTCACCAAAAAATACTTATCGTGGTTATCTATTGTCGCACACTTGCAAAAACGTTGCGCTGACGTTTGCATTATCGACATCATGGTGTTGTCGCGCAATGGATCGCAGCCATGATTTTATGTTTATAAATTCAAATCCTAACTATTCTTACCAAAATTGCTTGTAAAGATTCGAATCCTTAGCGATTTGAGCTCAAAGATTCGAAATTCAATATTGTGCATCCCTACCGGTGTTGCACCATTGTAATGTATATTATTTGGAAAAAAAAATAAAGGCAATCACTTGGAATATAAAAAATAAAGGCAATCACTCTTAAATAAATAGTTTGGGTATAAATACGGTATAGCAGTCACATATTAGCCTAATCTGTGCTTTGTGTGTGAATGCACTCAGCAAAGAATAGAAACTTAACTTCATGCTTTCCACAGAACGCCAACTCATGTCCAGTGGATAGGATTGAGTTCGAGTCTGTCCAAGTGTACCAGAGATTCGGGGGTGTGTTTGTCCACGATCTGCTGGTGGAAAAGAAGAAGATGTTGGATGTTGTGGGGCAGGAGCTGGACACGCATTGTCAGTTCTGTGGAAGTGGGGAGAACGAAGAAACCTTGCTTCTTTGCGACGGATGTGACTTGGGGTGAGTTTGTGAAATAAGATGCGTTTAATGGTATTGGGGTTAATTGTGGTTAAACAATGTAAGTTTAGTTAAACAATGGTAAGTTTAGTTAAAAAATTAAAACGAGATGCGTTTAATGGTATTGGGGTGAGTTTAGTTAAACGATGGAATGTTCTTGTGGCCGAATGGTTAATGCGACTGATTCATATACGGTTCATATACTGTTCCATATATAAAAATTATTCTTAATGACAAGCAATCATGGGATCGAAACTTAGCCGTTAAAAAGGAATTTTGGGTATATGACTTTTAGGAATGTATGGGGTAGCATAATTCTTTATTATACTACAAAGTTGAACTTTTAGCTCATGTGAAAACAGGGTTATGGAATGTGTCTCTCAGTTAGTGTAAACAATTATGATTTACAGACAATCCTCATAGATTATTTTTTGTTACCCATCACAGCAAAGCAGTTGTTAAATTGGCGTATGACATATCCTTCTTGATGGCGCTTTATAGTTGAAAATTTGTCAGAAAACGGCAGGGATTTTACACTGTGGTTTTTGATTATTAATTAACACACCACTGTGGACATGGATGATAAGATTTCGCTTTCGTTAAAAAATATCTTAAGCTCTTAGAGACGCTTTAAGCGGAAGGACCATGAAATCTGTGTCTTTGTATATGGGTATCTATTTGATTTTAGAGACCCATTTTGTCACCCAAAAAAAACGCAGTGTCATTAACCAACTAAACACACAAATGCAACAAAGTAAGTAGCTTTTCTAAGGTCATTGGTCATTACCGGTAAAGGTAGCTAAGTAGCTTTTTTAAGGTCATTACTGGTAAATTAAACCCGTTTTATCCCAGATACCACTGTGCCTGTTTGGAGCCGCCGTTAGATCAAGTCCCAGCTAACGAATGGTTCTGTGCTAACTGTCGTCCAAATCGTAACTACGGTATAATATACGGATTTCTTTTTTATATTCTTTGTATGTGTAGTGCCAAAAATTCCTCAAATTTCCGGCGAGTAAGAATGGACTCGCTTGTGGAGCTCACGCAAGTAAATCTTTCACGCGAGTGACTTAAGTAAATCTTTTGACAAAAGCAAAATGAAACATGTTTTTTCACTCCAGTGTTCGGATGCGCCATGTATATAATAAAAACGTTCACAATTTTATTTGCAAGAGTAAATTCTTACTTGCGCAGCGTGCGTGTTTACTCGCGCAGATTTTTGGCTCTGTATGTGTCAATGTCAAAGCACAAATAAACTTTTTAATATGACATTTTTTACAACAATTGTAAATATAACACTATATCATAACAAAAGGTAGCTTGATTACCTTTAATTAAATAACAGATTTAGCATTACGTGCAAGTGCTTAATAAAGTGCAATTTGTTTGGGCAAAGTTTTTTCACTTTGTTCAGTAAGGAACATGTTATTTATAATTACAAGGCACTTACAAATAAAACAAACTTACTTAATACACCATCAATTATGAGGTAAGTACAGGTATAAACCAAAACATCGCGTCTTATAGCAATAAAATGTATATTTTGCCCCAAGGCATTATCTTCGAAATATATAAACAATAACATCTATTACCTTTATTGAATAACGCATGGATTCGTTTTTAAAGGGTAGTTAGGAAAAATAATTTACAAACAAATATAAAAGAATATTTTTAATTTTTGGGAATAATTCTTTGATCAAAATGGTTTATTGGCCTTATACCCTTTTGCTTAGAAAAAGTGTTTAGTATTTAACTTGTTTCGTTGTACAACAAAAAATAGAGAAATCTTTTGCTTATTTTAATAGATACGACAGTTAATCAGGATTCCAGAGTTCCACCTGTTTCATATTTAATTAGAACACACATTTTTGTGATGTTTTGTTGACATAGAAATAGTATGACAAATTTTGTCATATGTAATTGTAAGGTTCTGAATTTTAAATCACAATATCTTACCCCAACACATGCAAATGATATTCCCTTTTTGTTTTAATTATTGAACTTAAAGAAACAGGCAATCAGCAGTCTTGCCAATAGCTGTTTAAAGCAATTACAGCGATATTTGATTTTAACAGATTATGGCTAAATGCCGATAATTGCAAATTAGTTAAGTGATGAAATTCGAACTGGTGGCCATTAACAGTGTGCAAGTATTGACGTGGTTGCAATGACATAATCGTCAATTATATTTTAAAACATGCACAATGATTGAAGTAATTCACAATCCCTTACCTGCTATGACTGGTGTTTAGGACACTAAACAAAATGTAAAAAATCTAGTTGTTTTAGGAAATTAAAAAATGCAAAAATTTCAGGTATTTTTTTAAGTATATATTTAGGTTAAACTAGTATTTCTTTAGGTTATCAGCTACAATGCTTAGGCCTATTCTAATTGTATTTTTTTTTATTTAGTAGGTTTTTAAGATAACTGACCATGTACTACAGTAAATAGTAGTGCATATTCTTAGCAGCTTTTAGGCTTTATATAGCTAAATACCCTAAGAATTCTCGTTTATTATTTATCTTTGAGCCATTTTCCATTTTTATGATAACCAGGCATTGGTCTATTTTTTTTCGAACGGGACGCCTAGTAATTCTAAATTCCCCTCCGCAGTAATTCCACGCATTCAGCGCCCTCGTGTGATAGGACGGACCCTTGCGAGCGAGCGGGTGAGAAGTGGGGTGAGACGAACTCGGCTTCGACATTCCACATTGGTATCCACCTTGGATGAAGTAAGAATTTAATCAACTGATTTTATTTGCATGAAGAGGCAAAGCATGATTATATCAATTTTAGCATGAGGCGAACACAAGCGAAATATTATTATTAGCCACTACAAAGCAGTTTTAAAAACACGGCCTCCTGCTGCACAGGGTGATATATAAATATAAGGTATTATATAATTTGAGGAAAATACAGTGGACGTTGAATCACATCATGAATTCGTCATAATTTTACATTTTTACTGTTTTTACTGTTTACATTTCCACTTTGAGTTACTGAAACCATTGCAAGGTTTACACTCTCAGTCTAATTTCCAGAGCAATTGCAGTGTGGTGTTACATACAAGACATTTTCTTTCCTTTTTTTTCAATCCAATAAATAACCTTGGTTCAGGCAATATTAGGAAATTGCATTTTCCAAGTACATGACTGGCATGTTCTTTTTTTAGTGTTTTACCGGTGTAATTACTGGGTACTATTAAGGTGACCTTGAGATGACCTATAGCTTTATGATGCTTAAATTTCCAACAGTCAACTAAACACTGCTGTTATAAACATGGCTCTGGTATGTGTACTACATACCATTGTTAGTTTTGATACATTGGAAAAAATATTGGTAATAGAGATTTGATGAAAATTGTGTTGAAGTTAAAATGAAAATTGTGTTGATTTTTGTTGAACTAAATATGAAAATTTGGTTGCCATAACACTAAGGATGGTCCAATTCACTGCATATTCTAAAATCAATACCCTAGAATCCAGAATTTCTAACCACATTGAAGTGAACTAGAATAATCCAGTTTCATCCGCTTTTCCCAGCAAATCGATTCCATCGTCACTGAAATCCTCTCCAACTCCGGACACCGCCTTCGCATCTCCAACTCAGTCCCCAGGAGATCGAGATCCTCCTCCAAACGGAGGTCATCATCGAAGAAGCGGCGCTCCTCATCCAAGAGGAAGTCGTCAAAAAGAAGAAAGACTAAAAGAAGAAAATCGAGGAAACGACAACCGACGTCGAACAGATTACCAGGTAAGGTGCTGGACCCACATCCTACTGCTATTTAATTTACCAATAATCAGTGTAATGGGTTAAAAACATAGGGTGAAAAGTAGATTTTATTTTGTATGATGTCACCCCTAATTTTTATACAGTGAGGTCATGCCACCCAGGAATTGATTCTGGGCCATTTTGTACACTCATTAATTAGTGTCAATTGTGTACATTAGATTAGAATGGTGTGTCAGCCTAATAGGTTCGTGACTCTGGTATTTCACAGATGGTTTTGGGAAATAGCTTTGTTTTCCATTATATGTAATATAAATTACTGGATTCCTGACCATATACATCCTATCATTAATGCTATAGATCCCAAAATTGCCTTCATTAGGCAATACAAATGCTTGACAAACCAAACAAATTAAGGAAAAAGTCTGGTCCTTTTTCTGCACTGGCAAACATTTCTCCCGGATATAAAAATAACAGGACATTACGTCAATTGCTCAATCGCCTTTCCCCAACAGGCAACAATTGGGAG
>CH002018.1:477995-490351 GCA_000149265.1 Ciona savignyi
CAGATAGTACCCGTAACGTAAGGCCGCATTTGCACTAATAAAACAAACCTGGCTGTGAAACATGTAGCAAAGTTGGCCCTTTTTACCTACATTACAAAAATACTCGGAAAATAAAATAACCGTATTAATTTTCCTATTTAAAATAATCAAAATGTGGTTCCCTATGGAATCGAGAGGAACCGATAATGAACTATAAAAAGCAGTATTCCAATCAGACGAAACTTAAGATAACACCACTCTCTGCCGCTACCCCCCATTACATTAAGATGCGACTGACTATAGCCTTCATCTAGATTTGGTTAAGTATGCTACAGTAGGCATTTTTGTGTTAATTGTAATTGGCAATACTCGAACTTTGTAATGCTTTAACGAGCACTGGAACGAGAATATGACGGGCTGATAAGTCTGTTTATATTTAATACCCAATATCCATTAAGCAATGTCCGTGTACCCTGCCCTAGAACACACTGCCCTAAGCTAGCGAACAGTTTCAAACATACAACCCTATGGCCGAACTCAACGCACCAATCCTCCAGGATATTTGACCGGTTAGTCTGGTGGTTTAGTACGACACCTTTTAACTGAAAGGTTTAGGGTTTGAAACTAATCACTAGCTAGTTGGTTGTATTCTTGGGCAAGGCACTTAACGGTCATTGACTGAACCCAGCGGATTAATGGGTTCTACCAAAGCGAGGTGATCTGATGATTGCCCATATGTGTTAACTCCTTTGGTTTTCCCAATTAAGAGAATAAACATGAATATCCTTTCCTATTCAGTCGGAGGCCAGGTTCATACACATCTCCACACGGAACACGTACCTGGTGATGATGAAGGTGTTCCGAGCTGATGGGCTGAGGATCCTGGAAGCGGAAACAGCACACGGACCTTCCACTTTGGATGCTGTGTGCATCTTCTGCTCATCTAGGTTGATTGACAGTGACGTGGCTGGCCGAGGAGGGTCAACCTGGGGGGGGGGGATTTGAATGATTTCCAATTTAAAAGCGACGTATTCAGACAATGTTTCTAACTCTGTTGCAAACAAATGCAAAGATACAATACATTTTTTGTCTTGCTACATTTTTGTCTGCAGAAAGAAATGCTCTTATACAGCTGTCCATCCGGAAAATACATTTACAGCTTTGTCACAATCAAACATAGTTTGTACCACTGTTGAGTAATTAGGAAGTTAACACCGTAGCTCCAGGACCAGAAATTTAGGCCGGGTCCACGGTAGCTGCAGGACCAGGAATTTAGGCCATAAAAAGCCCATTACTCCAGCGCCCCGGGCTATGCTGGATCCAGGATATAGCGGTCCAGTCAGCCCGTATCCTAAAGGAAGCTGACTAAATGCTTGACCGGGATAGATGCAAGATCATAAGACTTAAAACCCCAAAATTTCAGGGAGTTAATTAGATAAAAAGGTTAAATTGAAAACGCCATAAGACATTACTATTAAACTCAAAATTTTAGAAAACTTTAATGTGGCAAAGAAAAATAATGCGTTAAGAAATCTTTATAATACCTGGTGCAGTGAATTTGGTGTTGATTCTTGACCGGGATTTACGATCATAATCGCGTCACCGAAATGAACAAATCCATCGGTTGACACAGTCAGTTCAGTCTATAATCGAAACATGAAAAGAATTAACACATTATGGTAAACATAAAGGCTCCACACAAGATTTAAACATAATAGAATTAATATACAGACATACTCTTCACTGCCCGTTAAATCTTAAACTTTATTGAATAAAATAGTCCTTTATTTTATGGGTTACCAGTATGTTTAGTTTACAAAACAACTTATCGGTTTCGATAAGTAGACAAAACATAAAAATTTTAAAAGTTTGTCACGTTTGGTTAGTTTAAGCCAGGGATGTCCAACCTTTTATTGTACTGGGCCGCATTGTTACTTAAAATAATTCAATGGGCCGCAAAACCTATTAAATTTTAATAAAAATGGCAGGGTTCGAATTAATGGTTTTGAAATGATTTGCGAAATGCACGAAAAAAATTTGGTTATGATAAATTGCCTTAAACGACCAGAAAGATATTTATTTTATAAAACAGACAGTACCGTTATTTAGTAGTACAGTAATGATAAATTGCAATAAACGTAAATTCAAAAGGGGTGTGTCGCATCTAGCCAATCATAAATAAAGGAATCGAGGAATATTAACGCATAATGGCGATTATTGCCTTGTGATCGCAATGCTTATTATATATACGTCATAATGCAAAGTAAAGGCAAGGTAAATAAATGTAATAGTATCGTGATTGTTAAATGTTATGTTAAAGGCAAACAATGTTATTTTAACGTGTTGAGGATTTATTATTTAAAGTGCGCGAAATCAGTACCGGTAATTTATATTTTCACGATTTTGTTAAATTTTGTAATTCCCGAACTTTAGAAAACGGTTCGCGAATAGCGATTTGCGAGCCCTTAATTCCAACCCTGAATGGGTACATAAAGAAACAATCAAAAACCATTAATTTCATCTTTGAAAAATGGAACAAATAACACACATATAGAAAGAACCAAAAAATTATTTCTGTAATACAAAGTCAATGAGATAAGTGTTTGTCGTCCGTCGGTTTCTTTCTGCAGTTTTGATGTTTACTGCGTCCCTAAAAGCTGACTGATACATTTGAATTAGGCCAAGATTTAAAGTTCAAAATACTACTTGGAGTAAAAATGACTAGCGGGCCGCAGGTTGGACATCCCTGGTTTAAGCTATCTTATGTGATGATTCTACTTTTTTGCAACATTATGCGAAAATGCGACAAGAAGGGTTTTATGCAATTTAATGCCGAACCAAAAAACTTTTATCCTTTACATTAGGAATAAATTGTGAATTTGAATTAAACAAAACTTTTTTTGTGTGTGTTTTTATCGCATGTGAATATTATAAAAAAAAATATATGTGGCTCATAATATTACATGGGACACTTTGAATACCAATAATCCAATACTTCACCTTCTTCAGTATGTTGTGCATCAAATTGTGAGTCTTCTGTATCAGGAGCTCCCCTCTTTCCTTCTTCCCAAGAAAATCTTTCAGAAGATCCTGAAATATGTGGTTTGATTGACCATTATATTCGTGGTAAAAACATTGTTGGATCGGTTAAGTATCATGACTGATTCAATTCATTTTATTGCGGGAAAATTGAAGCGAAAACAATCAATCACATTAAATACTGATACTGATTGTTGAATTCCATTAGGATGGAACAGCACATGAGGTGGATAGGTTTGGCAGCCGCATCCGCTATATTTATTAAATTATATCATTTTTTTAATGACGTATTTTAACGACTGTTTGTTTTGTCTTCTTTTCCTGTTCCTGGGTCGTGATTGTACTCGTTTACCATTTTTAAATTCTGGGGCAAAAAATGAATAAACTCAAACTAAACAAACACTTGTGCATTGGCAGACATGTGTTTGTTTCTGATAAGCGAACTGTCGGTATAAAGATACTAACACCTTCCCACTAATGTTCAAGAGTAAACCCTTATATTTGGCAAACAAGGACAATCCTTTAAAAACCATTAATTTACAATAAACCACAACATGTTTATATATAATATTCCATAGATAAAAACTGAATATTGTACACATGTATTATCCATGTAATTGGAAAAACACCAGAGATGTTATTACACTGGAAATATGCAGATTACCTTTTGTCCACCTTCGGTTATAAAAGCTACTATTGCATATTGTTGTATATGATTAAGTTAAGACTGTATTCAGTTTTAGTATGTACATTAATGTCCTGTGTTTATGTGATATAGCTACCAAGTTCTAACACCTGGTTTCCACCCCAGATCTTAACAATTAAGTTCATGGGCTAGATATGTATTTTGCCCAAGTTAAGAAATGGCTATATAATACAGATAAAATTGGGTAACCACATATTTAATTTTACAAGTATACTTGGTATACAAGAAGGCTACAAAGATTATCTTACTTCTTCCAAGCAAATGTCCTCATTCCAGTTGCCCACTCTGACTGATGGATTGTATGTTCTCACAGTCATTTTTATTTATTTCTTCTGAAAGAACTAAAACAAAAGAAAGTTGGTATTTGGTGTTGTGGCAAACATATCTGGTAAGCTAACTTTGTATTTTAACTATGTTAGTGATAAAAAATAAAAGCTTTACACAGGCAGGTGGCTGGTTTCGCTCTAGTACCCTATTGGCTGATGACACTTTGACAGACTGGGATAGGGGATGGGATAGAATATTCATGTTTATCCACGTGAATGGGAAAGCCAAGGGGGTTAACATACGGGAAATCGTCAGATCACTTCGCGCCCATCGTCGGGTTACCGGAGCTATTGCAGTGTGTTGTATATGATAGACACGTTCCTTCAATTTGGTAGAACCCATTAATCCGCTAGGTTCAAGCAATGTCCGTTAAGTGCCTTGCCCAAGGATACAACCGACTATCTAGCAACCAGTTTCGCACCTGCAACGTGCAACCTTTCGATTGAAAGGCGACGCACTAAACCGATGATAGGCCGGACTGACTAAGTATTGGGCAGGGTTAAAATTAGTTTCCATAGTTTTAGTTAGCAGTTTCCTTTTTTCCCTTCTTTTAGCATTGCCTGCAAAATTATGTAAAAATAAACATATTGCTACGACTATACGCTACACCTTCTTTGGAACCCAAGTTTAAGTTTTTTTAACCATAAAGTAGAATAAAGCGTATTCAGGTCGATATTATCGCAAAAACTACATAAAATACAAAGCAAAATATATAAGGCATGCGCAAATTGCCTACTAATTTCAATTTGCTTTCCCATTATAAATAAACGCTGGCTAAATTGAAAATGAATTTAGTTTTCATCGTCGTTATGGTAATTTAAAATTCCCTAAATAATGAAGTAACATAGATATCTTACACGTGATTAATGACTTAACAAAGGGTGAAATACATAGGCTGCTATTTTCAAGTCGATTATTAACATTATTTTACTGCTATTGGATTTTTGCAATTTAAATAACTGGTTTAATAAAATTGTAATGACTTGAATGCCTTCACATATAATTACAATTTGGAAAATAACCAGAAGTAATAGAGCGAAAGAAGATATAAATATTTTTGAACAATGATTTGCAATATAACCAAAATGTTTGTCGTCGGCGCCATGGCTTAGTGGTAAAGCGCCTGTCTCGTAAACAGGAGATCCTGGGTTCGATCCCCAGTGGCGCCTATGTGTTATTTGACTGCAGCAAAATTCTTTTTTCCATTCTCTTAAAACATGGTGTGATGTATTTGTCCCCTCTTGGAGCAATATTTATTTGCGGTTTCAAACGCACAGAACTTATTTTATTTTTAAACTCAAATCACTTTCTTTTAAAAAGGGAAACAAGAAGAGAATTGAACAAGAAAAAAAAGAAATGACATGGCACTACCCAAAGTTTCGGCACAAATTTAATAACGCATCTGCCCCGCTGTTAAAGCACAGTGGTTCCTGTCCGATTTGCCGCGTCGCCCTAGGGTGCCATTTGTATTACCAGCTTTCCCACAAGATGCTGTCACATCGTCGCGTTGTAATATTTAATCTGGCTCATAAAGTGATGGTATAAAATTTCATATCAGCGCAAACATTAATGTGCAGTTTCGTATTCATTTTGTTATCTGTATAAGTATGTCCCTGGGAAAATTAGTAAACCGTCGTTGCTTTGCTCCAATTAATTCAGCAGGAACTGTTTAAAATTAAATCAGTTGCAATGTCGAATACGCCATACATTAGAAGAGCTCAGACAACCTAACCGCATGTCCTGTCAACGCGAATCATCTCGTCATCCCCGAGTTGTAGGAGAAACGATTAAAGTGGTTTGTTTTTGTCCAAACCCAAAAATCTACTGGGTTACAGCGATCACCCACTACCTTGCCCAAGGACAAAGCTAGAAATCGTTTTAATTACTTAAACTTTGAAATAAAACAGACTGAACTAATCGCCGGATAATCTAATGATTAGGCTAACTAATAGTATAACGACTATGGTTTCTTAACAAAATGAGCATATCGTGTAACTCATGGAAAAATGCTTTGCGATTATAGTCTTCGAAAGACCAAGTTGTTTTTTACCTAAATAATTGAGAAAATCCTTTTACCTTATTGTAAAGTCAGTACAGTAATATGGCGCAATTGAACACAAGTGCATAGACCACAGGTGTAAAGTAAAGAATTGTTTAATGAGACGTGTGTACGAAAACGCGTTTACGGAACATGGAACACAGTATAAATGTAGAAGCTGACAGTGCGACACGACGCAAACCAGCTGAAGGTGAAATAATAAAATAAAGGTCGACACGACGTTTTGCAACAATAAAATTTGAGATTTACGGCGTACAGTGACCGGATTGTGATCCTAACAAGCGTCTGTTGCAGTAAAATCGGCTAAAATACGATGGCAGTCGGCCCGTAGGCTTATTGAAGAACAGCTGAATCCTGCACGGCCTCGAAAGCGACCTCTGCAGTGTGACACCACGTTACAATGTCAGCAGATGGTTTATCAGCTCTCTCGTGGGAATTACGCGTTGTAGAGTACGATCGGGTTACCGTAATAAATAAGACAAACACGAGGTCGACGTGGAGTAAAATAAGATTAAAACTCGCACCTTCCCGTGCAAAGGAACCGTAAAATCAGCAGAAAAATAAGAGATTTCCTATTAAAATAGCTAATAAGGTAGCATTCGGACGATAAAAATTTCGCTAAGATACAGGCTGGGCAATGAAACTGTTTCCTGATGAAGGTACGAGCGACATAAGGAGTCCGTCGTCATGCATACCAGCGGCGAACTCTTCCAGTTCTTCCAACTTGCGCTGGTCCGCGCGCGAGCTGTTCTCGAAGAGTGTGGCGCGGTTTTGGTTGGCGGCTTTTTTGATCCAGTGCCCGTATACTCTGAAGGCCGACGCGTCTATTATACGGCGAAGGGCTTTGACTGAGTATGGGTCTCGCGCGGCGACTGCGAGCTTGAGAGGACGGTGCTGGTGCATCTGCGCCATTATGCGGCGGTACGCCACGATCGTGTAGACTGCCACCTGGAAGATAAAGGGAAAATGTACGGTCGTGTGGCTGAATGGTAACGCGAAAAGTTGTATACAAAAAAAAAACGATCTTAAGGACAAGCCCACCATGGGTTCGAAATTGAGCCTGGTAAAAAAATTACAACGAGAAAATTACGGTCATGTGGCCAAATGGTTAGGTTGACCAATGAACCTACCAAATTATATCCCAAAACGGAATTATGTGACATGACCATTTTGCAATTAAAATTTATTGCTTTCCCAGGATGGGTTAGGAAACCTAACAAAACGCTGGTAACTAAAAGGTTCCCGGAGAGCTCCATATATATGTTTGATATCTGTTATCACAACCCCTAGAACCCCACGTACCCTGAACTTGCGTCTTGGGTTGAACGGTTTGGACGAATATCTCGAAGTATCCTCTACTTGTTGGAAGAATGGGTGAGCCAACGCCATTTTCGCTGTCAGTCGTTTGGTGGGGTCGACTTCCATCATACGAGAAACCTGGGATTTGGTTTGAAACTTAAAGACAAGTTATTACTACAATTGGGGCTTATTCAAGGGTTATTTTGGTGGGTTAAATAGTACAATTTGGTGGGTAAAACTTATAAACGTACGGGGCTAAACACGTTATTACTACCACTGGGGTTTATTCAAGGTTTTTTTGGTGGGTTAAATAGTGTAATTTGGTGGGTAAAACTTGAAGGGGGGGAGATTAACATACGGGGCTTAACACGTCATTGCTAACATCAGAGTTTATTTGATGGGTTTAAAACTTGTTTGAAAAAGGCGTATTCAGTGGAAGCAAACTGGGATTTTTATACAATATACAACCTTCATTCTGAGAAGTTTTAATTTGAACTAATTTTACACCACACTAATTGACATAAAGCAAACAAACGGAACAGGTGTTTTGCAAACACACAATAATGTTGAAACACGTAATATTTTAAAACCACTACGCAACAGCTGTAAACCAGTAAGCACCAGCTGTAAACCAGTACGCACCAGCTGTAAACCAGTAAGCACCAGCTGTAAACCAGTACGCACCAGCTGTAAACCAGTACGCACCAGCTGTTTTAAAGAGATAATTTCAAACTCACCAAATCTCGTGCTGATGTGGAGATATCATCCCAGTCAGGACTGGGGAAGGAGTATTGACCTTCCATTATCCTCCTCAACATTATCATCTGACGGCGGTGCCAGAAGGGAGGAGCACCAGCTAACCTGCGGTATGCCTTATGTTAGTTATATGCGTTATGTTGTAATCAGCAAGCGTTGGTAAGCTCTTGAGATCAGTACTAGCGATGTAGCCCTAAAAGACCCGTTAATGTTAAATCCATAAACTTAATGCGCCAAAAAGAATTAAATAAGTGTTCGCAATAAAAGTGACTTCCACAGACAAGTTTAAAGGTTCAATTTAGTTTCTATTGGGTTACAGCCTTTGGAGCAAAATTTAAGCTTATTTAAAATAAATTACACTGACAGGATTTAGTATTGATAAAAGAAGCTATGAGACTTATATATTTGAAATTATGTCCCCATAAATAGTATTGATGACATATGCAACAGAAATAACAGTAGCAGGCACCACACAATGCATCTCTACTGCATGAATATTAAATACCAAGTAATGAGTTTTGAAGCACCTCCAAAAACTAATCATGACTGCCATGCACCACTTTACCAGTATGTTTGAATAGTGAATACAATTCATCCCTACTTATTAATACACGTCACTATTTAATATTTATACAATGCATTCCTAGTTATCAATTCAATCTATTAGTAAAAAAAATAAAAAATGGAGTAAAATAAAAATGTGTTTCGTATTTTACGGATCATAAGGCGCACTTTAAATCCTTATTGTTTCCTCATAAATTGATTGTGCGCCCTATACTCCGGTGCGACTAATATATATAAATCAAGCACCGATAGTACTGTATTGCCTACACTCAAAACTAGTACCGATACTAATATTATATAAATAAATCACCGTCTTACGCACTAAACTACTGGTACTGTAACGTTGCTTATAATAGCCCAATGCGCCTAATGTATGGACAAAAATTTAATCAAAGCAATATATTGACAGTGCTAGAGTGCGTCTTATAGTCCGTAAAATACGATAGGTTCGAAGGGAACTAATAATTTTTAATACAATACATTCCAAGGGGGGTGTTATTATATATAATATACAAAGGAACCACTCACAGTGTGTACATGATGACGCCACACGCCCACATGTCAATCTCCTTCCCATATCCCCTGTGGTTCTCATCCACTGTGCATTGCAGCATCTCAGGGGACATGTAGCCTGGTGTGCCATACAACTCTGTGGGGAGTGGTTGTGTTGGTTGGTGTGATCTATGGTTACGTTGATATGGGCAGGAAAGGGATATAGTTGTCACCAGACATTTTTTTTTTATGTTTGAAAGGGTATGTTTTTGGTATTTTTACATTAGAATTTTTACATTAAAAAAAATTTGCTTTAAAACGTCTAATGCAATTATATTTTGTGGTAACTATTGCTGAAGATTTTTCTCTTCACAAAGTACACATTTTTTTATCTATTTTTCCAAGCCATGATGTTATATACCGCAGAGAATCAATAAGATATAGATTGAAATGCAAAGGAGTACCTGTAAAGTGTTGGCCTTTTTCTATCTTTGTTGAAAACCCGAAATCGGACAAATGCAATTGTAGGTCATCATCCAGAAGAATATTCTCAGGCTGTAAATAATAAAAAAAGAATTGGTATCAGATGCAATTGGTATCAGAAAAAAGAATTGGTATCAGCCTTTCTTAATTTTTCTGGTCCTTTAATTTGTAGAGCACTGGTATTGGTAAATTTGCACTTGTAAGTAGGAAAAGTTAATGAGTAATGATCGCAATTTATAATAATTCAAAATCATGGTAATATTTTTGCAACAAGGTATTTTTCACTTGAACGTGTAGATGCCAAATATATATGTTGAGGGCAAGTTTTTAACTTGTGAACTCCCACATAAGGCTATGTGTTATTTTTGACAAAATTTAGTTGGTTTTCACCTTCATGAACTGACAGATTAATCTTTTTAATTAAAAACAATTACCTAAAAAATTCTGAATATAAAGAGCCTTTTTGCTTAATTAGGGCAATAAGCAGAGAAATAAGTGAAATACTTTGCAGGTCAACAGATGGTGTCACTGGCCATCTGCAAAATGCTACACCATAAAAGCACAACCCTAATCTGCAGATGTTAATTAAATGGTAGGACAAAACAAAACAGATGGATGGCATTAAATCTGTTATGATAACCGTCAAAGCCCTGCTTGCACCATTTATATGTGTAATTACAGTATTCAAATGGCTAGAATAACAAAAATAAGTAGTAACCTCACATTAATAGGATATCCTGCTCTCAATTAAGAGATAAATCTATGACGTTATGTTGTTATCCTATCCAATTGCTGTATAATTAATTAGCAATTAAAAATGCATTTCCTGAGAGTAATTCTACGCAATTGTTATTGCTAGTGACCAATTGTTTATGCATGTAACAATAACAGCCAACATTGCTACTACTATTACATGGTAATGTACCATATGGTTATGAAATATCTATTTGCAAACTTTGTTTTCAGCAGTAGTCTATTGCAATACTGTTATGATGTTCTAAAAAGAGGCAAAAATAGGGTGTTATATAAGCTAAGATCTTATTGCATCAAAGTGGCTTAGTTTGTGCAGATTTAATACATTTACCTCATTAAAACATGTTTACGATACTTTAGTGGCCTGTTTTTAATGCACTTACCGGCAAACTAGTTTATTTATAGTGCAGCATTGCCTTTGAGCTGCAATAACATATTACCGGTACATCATTTGGTACAAATTACTGACCTTGAGGTCACGGTGAATAATATTCTGACTGTGTAAGTAGGAGATCGCTTCTAAAAGAGACCGCATTGTAGATCTAGAAATAAGAACCTTTATTTATGACCTAAAATGATGCTAGCACTGCATGGTAATAAAAAATAAATACTGTGTTGTGATTTTGATTAAATTATTTAACAGAAAGTAATGGAGTAAAAGTACACACATGTACCCCTGCACATTTAAAATACATGGTACTGGTAGTAAAATGCACACCAGAATATTGTGGTTATATTATATTGGAATGGAACAATATTTACTAAATAAAAGCACAATTCCAGGACAGGTTGTTATTAAACCTCATTTCCTCACTGTTGTTTATAGATTGTGTGAGTAAGATCATGGCAAAGGGAGGTTTATTTGTCCACTGTTAAAATGCTTTCACTTTTTTTAATATTACATTGTTTCAGTTCTTTAAAATTGCACAGAACACATTTAAAGAGCTCTTATAACTAGATTTACCTTTATACCTTACATGTTTATAATATTAGTGGGAAAAACTTTCAAATTACTACTTTTGTGCAATATTGAAGAACTGATGTTTGTTAAATAACTACCAACACAATATTAAGGCACTAATGTTTGTCAAATACTAAACACACAGAATAAAGAGACACGGGTATTATGAAAAAGATCTAAAGCAAAAGACATGGGTATTATAAAAAAGATCTAAAGCAAAAGACACGGGTATTATGAAAAAGATCTAAAGCAAAAGACACGGGTATTATGAAAAAGATCTAAAGCAAAAGACATGTATATTATGAAAAAGATCTAAAGCACATGAAATTTTCTCATAGTCAAACAGTGCGATATTACATACAAAATGACAAACCAAACCTTGTTTGCCGTTCGCTGAACTTGACAACTTCAGTGAGGTAATCAAAGAGTTCTCCACGTTTTAACCTTTAAAAGTGGGATAAATAAATTGTGTTTGCATCATTTTTTGCATCATGCAACAAGATAAGATAATAGATATATGGGTTCACTGTGAACATTAAACCATAATGCAGAAGGGAAATATTAGAATTCAAGTTCTATTAAGTTCTATCAAATTCTACAGACAGTCAAAGAAAAGGTAGTGGCAGTGAAACCATGGGTATCCTAATTGTATCCTTAGACAAAGCATGAAGTGGATGGTACCTAAACCCAGTGGATAAATGGGCTATACAAAATTGTGCATTGTGTTTATCATATTCCATACTATGCAATAGCTCCAAAAACACAAATAAGGCATCAGATATTGTAAGCTGACAGTTGTTTTATAAAAAATGTGTAATAAAACGGCTTGGTGCTTTTTCCACCTCTAGAATAAATAAGTATTCTATCCTCACTTTACACCAATGCAACACCAACTACTTACAATTCAAAGATTAGAAATATGAAGGTGCTGGTTTCGA